>WBNH01004705.1:0-49581 GCA_013401255.1 Urocolius indicus | reverse complement strand
AACCCACTTGGACATATTCCTGTACCCANACCCCCTGATCAAGGGGAACCTGCTTTAGCAGGGGCTTGGGCTGGATGAGCTCTGCAGGGGCCTTCCAATCCCCAGCCATTCTGAGATTCTGTAATTATTGCCCCAAGGTTGGACAGTGGCAGTCAGCAGCACCAGCAACCAGCGTCCCACTCACAAGTCACTTCTTCAAGCGACACCAAAGTCTTGGTGGTCCCTTGTGACACTCAGGTAGTCAGTGATCCCTAGAGACAGCAGAGCCAGCTCAGATCTTGGTTTCCCAGCCACAAGTGCTTCCCTCAAACACAGAGACAGCTCTAAAGGCTACTCCAGTGCATTGACCATCAATTGCAGGCTTTTGCCTGCAAGTATCAATCCCTCAGATGAGTTGTGGAGGGGACTAAGGTCCTTCTTGGAGCCCAGCACCACAAAGCTGCTGTCCCCACGGGAAAGAGTCAGTAGGAGTATTTCACAGAGAGACATAAATGACTAAGGAGAGTCTAAGCAAGGGCGAGAATCTACACAAAAAGTTTCACCACAGCCCAGAAGCCTCTCCTGACCCCACTCAGGAAAAAAAAAATAAGAAGGAAATAAGAGAGTCATCAATTTCCAGAGCTCAGTGCCAAAATCTGGCCTTCGCCTTTGAGAGTGTAATTTATTCAAGCTGCTTTATTAGTGCAGAGCCCAGCGTAGACAGGGGATTATGGAGAGGTCACAGCTGGAGCAATTACAATAATAGTGAAAAATAGTTAAGGATGGGGGAGTATCTTGTGCAAGTTCATCGTGCAGCGAGGAGACTCCTTTTCTCCAGGTGTTTCAAAGCAAAAAGAAGAGCATCCTGCCCCACCACCAACTTCATGAAAAAGTGGCATCAAACACACTTTTGAGGGAGTGACAGGGAAGGGGGTTTCACACCCCTTCTCTTTGTGAACCCAATTAGGCATATGTTGAGGAGAGGGTGTATGTATATTAGATTTTAATTAAGCAGTGTTAATTATAATCTATGAGATGTGCTTACTGCTTATCTGATAATTATGAGAAAGCCAATTTGGCTGCTGGCTTGTGACTAATTAAGCGGAATTAGTAATGATAATTATAGATTTAATTTTTGTTTGCCTTTATTGGCAATGGGGGGGGAAAAGCAGCTTCAGGGGCTGGGTGGGGCGGGCAGGGAAGGGATGGGGAAAGCCATGGCAAAAGGTCACTGTGCCAAGGATTGGGCCTGAAGAATCAGCCTCCATCTGGGATTCCCCAGGAAAAGTGGATTTTCGGTGGAAAGAAGCAATTTGAACTTTAAAAAGTTTTGTGGAACGGATGCCAGTGAAGTTCTGCTAAAAGGCAGCACTTTGGTGGAGAGATTGGGCTGGGTTTCCACAGCCAACTGCACAGACTGATGGGCTCTTGAAAGAAAAGAACACAACAACTTGAGCCTTGGGTGAATTTAGGGAGCTTGGCTTTTCAAACCCACAGAGGGAAATGCCCTTGGGATCTCTCTCCTTCCTCCCACACTCATCAAAACCGCCAACTCTCACTCACAACCTGCCAGCAAGAAAAAGCCCGTTTTTGGATGCCTCTGCCTCTTTTTTTTTTGTTTCCCTAGTGTAATTGATTGGCTATAAAATAAACATTAAAACTGCCCAAGCCCTTGCATATTTTTCAGCATATCCACAGGCTGTTACCACTGTCTGGCTGCAAACCTCCTTGAAACACTTCTCCTTCCTTTGACTACGCACCACAGCCAAAGCGGCCCAAAACTTTGTAAGGCGGCGAAGCTTTTGTAAGAGGCAAAGAATAAAAACATAAGAGAGGGGAAGGAAAAGAATACTGCAGCTGGATTTTTTAAAGGCACAGATAAACTAGCAGCTGCATGACACCACGTGGAGCTCTGCAAGCTAAGCTAATGATAATTAAGCCTCCTGCTGCAGGGGTGAGCAGCAATTTCGCACTAGGCTCGATGCCTGGGAGGAGTTACCCTGGGAAATGCGGCGGCAGCAGCAGGGTCAGATCACAGAGCCACCCTGCTCGCTTCAACCCAGAACCTGCACCTGGGGAGGAACAACCCCCTGTACCAGCACAGGCTAGGGGTGACCTGCTGGAGGGCAGGTCCTCCAGGAGAGAGACCCGGGCGTGCTGGTGGGCAGTGATGTGCCCTCGAGGACAAGAATGCCAGTAGCATCTGAGGCAGTATGAAGAACACAAGCTGGAACACAGAAGTTCCACTGGGACACAAGGAACAGCTTCCTCAGTGTTGAAGTGAGGGAAGCCTTGGCAAAGGCTGCCCAGAAAAGGTGTGGAGCCTCCTTCCCTGAGGTTTCCAAATCTACCGGACACATTCCTGTGCCCTCTGATCGAGGGGAACCTGCTTCAGCAGGGGGTTGGGCTGGATGAGCTCTGGAGGGCCCTTCTAACCCCAACTACTCTGGGATTCTGTGACTCTGTGAGCACCAGAGCTGGGGATGCTCTGCCCAGCTCCTTCCCACAACTGCAGTTCACATCTCCAACGTGGAGCTAAATAATACATGACAATCTCAGTTCTAAATTACAGGCAGCAAGAACACAGGCTGAATGCATTGAGGCAGCAGCCCTGACTCATTTGCAAGACCCCGCTGCAGAGGGGGGTCCCCGCTGCGGCACCCCCAGGTCGCAGCAGGGCCAGCTCTGTGCGGACGGCTCGGCGCAGGGCTCAGCTCCAGGGGAAGCACCTGACCTGACTACAGAGTGGCTTTCTGCATCCCAATCCTGGGCAGCAGCCTCGGGGAAAAGGCTGAGAGGCCTCTTTGGACGTTGGAGCAGTCCCCGTCACTGACCAAAATAGAGACTTCACCCAGATACTGCACAGCTAAATTTGGTCCACAGCCTCCCCCCATTTCCCTGCATAAACGAACACAACACAAGGCCATTAGGCAGATCTCACATGCCACATCAGAAAACCTTCATGGCAGCAGGCAGGGACACAGCGCTGCCAGGAGCCCTCCCCAACACCTCCTGAGGAAGAGGATGGTACAGAGGTGATGCTGCTGCTTCCTGCCAGGCTGCTGGAGAAAGCAGATATCACATAAAACCCGAATCCTGGCAACTTGAGAGCTTGAGAGAGTATTTGCCAGACACACCGAGCTCTGGTGGAGACTGGTTATTAGGAGCAGCACAAGAGATGAAATGACAGCAAACTCATGATTTCTGGTTTTTCCTCTCCTGTATTTTCATTTCAGCACTGACTCAGAAACAGCCTTGTTGATAAAGGGAAAATTCCTCACAGGACCAAAAAGAAATAGCCAATGTCAAGCTCAAGGGACCAAAACACACGCTCAGATGGACAGAATGTAACTTCATTCCTAATAACACTCGGGCTTTCTGTGGCCACATGCACCCCTACAAACTCCCTCCGGGGTTTCCACCCGGAGCTACGATCCGGCAGTGCATCAGGATGCATCGTAACAGAGCATCACATTCAAATGCAGCTGCTGAATCATTCATTCCAGCTCCTGCACTTAAATTTCTCTGCAATACATAAAATACTTCTGCTTCTTGTCCTAAAAATCTCTGGGATTCACCGGGAGGAGAGTGAAAATGGCTTTGACTCTGACCTCATGCTCAGCTCTGCAATGGAAATCACTTATTTGGATTTCTCTGACGAGTGTCAAAAGTAAGAGAGGTCAGAGCCCAGTCCTAAAGAGACAAATGACAGTTTAGCAGTGACCCAGCACCATGCTGGCATCTCCTGTTGGACACTTCTAGCCATGGCTGGCAAAGGACAAGTTGCTGAGTGCTTACCTGCCCCTCTAAATAGAAGAGAAATGGGGTTTTAAAAGAATAAGGCTTCACAGTGCCAAGCATGCTGCTGGATAAGTAAAAGACAAGGCAGAAGCCAGGCACTGTAATTTCATTGCACCTTCTCTACTCAAGGTTTCAGTCAGAGCATCTCTCCTACCCAACCCAAAAAACACCTGAAGGGTAAGCTGATTGCATTGATTGTGCATGCATTTTCCTGGCAGGGGAACTGGCCCAGTCCCTCACTGCTCCCATCCAAAGCATTCCACTTACCATAGGAATATCTCCAGAGACTCCAGGGACAGGGAGCGGGATGCTACAGGGAATGCATTGCTCTCTGAGTGCTGGTAAAGGCAGAGCAGGGGCCACAGCAGAGAGTTTGGATCTGCTGGTACAAACTGCCTTCGTCCAGCTCCTGCTCGACACAGCCCTGCCACCCCAAGCAAGGGAAGGGGATGTTCTGGAGCAGTTGGCAGCCTCACAGCAGCACTGCCAGTGCCTGAGGAGATGGGCTCGGGGTACCTGGCTGTGCTAATTAACCCCCAAGGAAATCACCTCCTGCCTCAGCAACACGCTCAGTTGAGCGAGCCACCTCCGCCACTCCCCGCGAGAGGCTGAGCCGTGCCTTGCCGTGGTTGTCTTCGAAGGAGAAGGCTATCAGCTCAAAACAGCCGAGACCTTTAGCTCAAATCCATTAATCCTCTTTATTAAACCCGGGTCACCTCTGAGTCCTGGCAAATTAACCAGCATCTCCCCACTACAAGTACATCAAGAGAAACACTCGCTGTACAGCGCCTGTAATTTTCATGGACCAGGGCTCCGGGGTCAGAGGGCTTCCCGGCCTCCATTCTCTGCCTTTGTCAATTTAAAAGGGAACATCAGCTTGCTCTTGTATAAATTACAAGAGAGGCAGTGCAGGGGCTCGGGGAGGCTGCAGGGCACTCTGCCTGCTGCAGCCATGCCAGTGGCTCCTCTCCTGCCTGAGCAGGACAGCGAGGCCATCAGCACCAAGGCCCTGAGGGGAAAAAAAACAGGGCTGGGGACATCCTCCAAGCATACCCTCCAAACAGCTGGGCAGCCAGGGTATCGCTCTTGGCATCCTCCAAGGCTACCTTGGCCACGTGCCTTCTTGCTGCTTCTAATAAATGGCACATCCCTGGTGCCAGCCCAGCTGGGGAGCGAGAGAAAGAGGGACTGGAAAGGCTTCGCTCCAGCTCAGAAGTGGGTGGAAAATTGTTTCCCTTGTTGCCTGAAATTTCACCATTTGAAACATCTCCCCCTTTCTGCACTATCCTGTTGGAGCCACTCTACTCTGAATACTCACCAAGCCAGCACCGAAGCAAGAGCGGCTCTATTTCTGAAGAGCCAAGGACATTTAGCTGTGCTGGGGAAGACCTTGGGCCAAATCTCTTCTGAACACTAATTATACACCCAATAGAAGAGCTCCAAAAGACAAAGCCAGCCCAGGCTAGGCTGGGGAAGAAAGACTGTGTGGGCTGAAAGATAACAGCAGAGCAAGGACTGGAGGTCGCAGCACTCCCCTTTCCTGGGATGGATCTCCTCCTGCTCCCAGAAACAGCATTCTTAAGGCAAGTAAACTTTTTAGAGCCAAGCAAAGAGTGCTCATACGTTCTGTGAGCAAAGAAAAAGACAATTTTTTCAAGAAGAAAAAAAGGAAATGTGGGAAAACTTCCCAGCAGCCACGTAAGAGCTATAAACATCTCATCTATTCCCTTAAGACAACTCCACACCGTGGCACTTCCCAGCACGCTCTCCATAGCTCTACCACAGAGCTATAAATCCACCAGCTTGGGCTCTAGTTGCTGTGGTTTTTACACCAACTTAAGCCAGCAGAGACTGGGTTGGGGAACCGCGATCCAGACACCAGGACGTTCGCCCTTAAGTCAGCCCAAGGGCACTGGGGGTTTTCCACCTGGGTTTGAGTTACAGGTAGGATGAACACACGGCATCTTAAATCTCCCAGCCATCAGCTTGTAGCACAGCTTTAGCTTTTTATTAAAAACATCATTTCTTGCTGTATTTAATCATCGCAAGGTCATTCCAGTGACAGTTGTCAGTATCCTAGCCAAGGAACCCGAGGAGCAGAGCCCTGTCCTGCTGACCAGATAAAAGGAGGAGACGCTGGGTTTCATTTCCTTGTTTTCAATCGAGAGGTGCCCACCTCGGTGTGCAGATTAAGGTGTGGGTGGGCCGATGTCAGCCCCCCGCCGGCTGAGATGAGAAGCTGCCGCTTGCTCTGCTCATCAGGAGCCCCGAGGAGAGAAATTGCATAGTTCTCTCTGCGGCCCTCTGCCCACCTCGAACCAATTTCTGCTCCTTTTAATTCAATTCAGCTCCTCCTGACCTTGGCTGGCTGGAGTTGCAGAGTTTCTCTCAACAGATAGCACCAATTACAGAGGTGTGAAAATGGAAGGCTTTCAATCCGGAGAACAAACCCAAGAAACTGGGACTTTATTGAACTGAGAAACAGGGGGTGGGAAAGGGGGAGCAGCCCGGGGCATGAGCTCAGAAATATTGCCTGTGCTCACTCTAGAAATCAAATGCTTTGGCTCTTTCCTCTGTGGGGGAAGGTGAAGGCTTCGCCTGGGAAGTGGAGCAGTGTGATGGTTTAGCTCTGGCTAGGTACCACGTGCCCACCAAGTCATTCTATCACTCTCACTCCTAAACTGGACAGAGGAGAGAGAAATGTAACAAAGGGCTCACAAGTGGAGGTAAGGACAGGGAGAGATCACTCAGCAGTTACCATCACGATCTCACTTGGGGAGAACTGGTTTGATTTAGTAACAGTAAAACAAAATGGAGTAGGGAAACGAGAAATAAAAACTATATCTTAAAACAACTCTCCCCATCCATTCCTTCTTCCCAGGTTTCTACCTCCTCCTCCCCAGCAGCACAAGGGACAGGGTACAGGGGTTTTGGTCAGTCCATCACAGATGGGCTTTGCCACTGCTTCCTTCCATGGGGAGGAGGACTCACATTTCCCCTGGTACACTGTGGCCTCCCTCTCAGAAGAAACAGTCCTCCACAAACTTCTCCAATGTGGGTCCTTCCCATGAGCTGCAGTTCTTCACAAACTGCTCCAGCATGGGTCTCACCCACATGGGAAATAGTCCTTCAGCAGGGAACTGCTCCAGTATGACTCAGGGCAGCTGCTCAGCAGCTTCTTCCCCTTTTCCAGTATGTTAATCCTAGAGGAGTTATCTCCATTACCAACTGCCTCAGTCTTGGTCAGTGGTGGGTCCATCTCAGAGCCCACTGGCCCTGTCAGACACAGGGGAACCTTCTAGTGGCAATTGTTTTAGCCCCATTACTACGAAAACCTGCCCACATCCCTCCACTAAAGGCTGTTCCAGGGACTGAAATGGTGAATGGCACATGAAGCGCAGGTTCAGGTTCAGAGTTGATGGCACTTGAGGACCAGAGATGCCAAAGCCCTCCACTACATCCCTGGCATCACACCTGGCTTGGCAGCAGCTGCAGGCTGGCACTTTCCTGTGCATTCCCCTACGGGCTGATTTCAGACCCCTGAAATCAGATCCGACAGATCTGACGCGACCAGAGTTTGTATCCCCGCAGCGCATCCAGGCTGGAGCAAACCTACAGC
This sequence comes from Urocolius indicus, assembly GCA_013401255.1. Taxonomy (NCBI): domain Eukaryota; kingdom Metazoa; phylum Chordata; class Aves; order Coliiformes; family Coliidae; genus Urocolius; species Urocolius indicus. Next base: position 42,182 of record WBNH01004705.1, on the reverse strand, counting down.
ATCTGCAGCCCAATTTGTACCATTAGGCACAGCAGCACCTCCACCCTCAACACCTCTTTAGAGTAAAGGAGCTTTTTGTCCACCCACAAAGCTCTTGCAAGCCAAGGACTGCTGGGTCATGCCTCTGGAAACCCGTGTCCCCAGCACCAGCATGAGCCTGGTTAGATCTGGGTAGGAGGGCTCTGGCAGGGTCACTTCACTGACGGAGAGATCAACACACAGGCAGTCTTTAGAAAAACCGCCTTCCTACTGCACAGTACAGCCTGTGATGATCAGAGAGTCCCCAGACAAAAGCAAGGGATGTTCAGTTCATGGGAAGAAGGCAGAGACAAGCACCTCCCCAGGCTGAGCTCACTGAAGCTCTTCGCCTAAGATGCCCCCGTGCTAAAAAAGAAGTATTTAAAACTAAAACAAGAAGCTCTAGATGCCAGAGACAGAAAACAGAGTTAATCTGACATGAAGCATGGTCCCCCATCATCTTTGGGTGCTTCCAGGTATTTCACAGGCTGGAAGGATACAGAAAAGCCTCCCTTAGACCTGAAAACTCCCCTGTGCAGTCCTGTCTCCACTTCTATCAGCACAATGCCCACACACTAACCAAACCCCATGTCCCTCTTCCATCCACAAAGGACCCTTCTCCAACAAGGACAACCTCACACCACAAAGCTCTGCCTCCCGGACCAACGCACAAAGGGCAAACAGGCACATCTGAGCAGGCTCAGCATCCCCTTCGGCAGACATGCTCCCAAGCCTCAGAGCTTGGGGGGCCAGCAAAATGAAGTAGTAGCTTATTTGAGCCTCTCTCTCAGGAGTTGCCATGACTTAGCAGGACTCTCAAGAGCTTGGAGGGGCATTGCACGGCACTTCTCACATCTCCAGCCAAGCTGTGACAGCGCCTTCCCCCAGTGCCTGCCCATAAATCCTGCAACCCGGTAAACAGCCGAATTACGGCTCCCCGCCATTGCTTAGCTGCTTTTTGACACTAATTGCTCTGCGGAGTGTGTGCAACTGGCAACACCTTATTAAAAGTGAAATATATTCTGCTGTCCACTTATTGCTACTTTATAAAGATAAAGTATCCCGAGGATAGCGAAGGGCTGGCAAAGGCATCGACTCTCGGCCTCGGAGCGAGCACAAAGCCGATGTCGTCGGGACAAATGCGCTTCTCTCCGTTCAACTGCAGAGAGCGTTTCTGTTGGGAGCCCAAGGGTTGAGTGAAGAGTGTGCTACAGAATTTCTTCTCTGTTCACCTCCTGGTTGCAACTCAGAGCTCATCTCTCTAAAAGCTTGGAGGGAAGAAAGGCAGAGAAGACAGAGAGAAGTGAAAGGGTCGGGGGGGATCAGGCATCTACCTCCTGCCAACTTTGAGGGGAGCAGAGGGTGCCCTTTGACTCACAAAGTCATACTAAGACTACTGTTAATGAGGACTTCACGTTTGCCTACCTCCAGACATCACTCCTGCCAGCGAAACTAACCAGGGCATCAATTGCTCTGACAGTCACATAAGTACAAAGCCCAAGAGTCCCTTGCTGCTCCAGCTCTGTGTCAGCCCAAACACAGACATTTCAGGGCCCAATGTATTGATCTCTCAGTTATTTCTCCCGTGTTTCTCAAAGAAGGAAGCTGAAACTCGCTGTTTCACAAGTAAAAACGTGTGGAAACCTCCGCTTCAGATTTGAAGCTACAGCGAGGACACGTCTTTTGACACGTGTCTCTGCATATGCCTCCAGCAAGTCATTTTCCTTTATTCCTTGGCTTCCCTGTCTGCAAAAAGAGAGACAACGAAATTTCTCTGCTCCGTAAAGTGCTTTAAAGATCTACTGAAAACAACCACTACACAAGAGCGAGACCTGATGCCATCAAGTTTCAGTAATAAATGTTTCGATCCAGCCCCTCAGGCCTCGTCTCACAAGGTAAATTTGGAAGAGTTTTTCTTTTTATTTTGAATTGATAGGCTATTTCTGGTCAGGAACACGACAAGCAGCCAAAACAAGGCAGACAGAGGAGATGCCATCAAAGGCACTTCTGCAGCCTGCAGTGCTCACAAAGATAGGAAAGGGGGGAAAAAACCAGCTTTTAGGGACTCATTTTCAGTAAAACAGAGATATTGCTCACATATCACACAAGTCATTACACCTACAACCCTCCTGTACTGTGGAGAGCACAGCTGCTGTTATTATTTATCACTTCTTGGTCATTTCCCATGTGGCAGAGACAACAGACCCACCTCACACCAGCTCCGAGGACCATGGGGCACAGCAGCACAGCCTGCATCAGGCTTTGATTCCTGAAGGAAATGGCATGTCCTAAGAAACAGATTTGAAATATCCAGGCTCTTTGGTTCAACAAGTTCAAATCCAGGCAGGATCAATACCTTCTCACTCCTGAGGTATCAGCAGGTAATTGGGTATCATGCAGTGATGAGCAACCTGGTTTGCTCAGAAGCTGCAAACTTTAATCTTCATCCATTCCTGGTACATAGAATGGAGAGGGAGGAACAGATCAAAGGAGAACAGATCAAACTCAGCTGCATTTGGACCCAGATTGCAGAAAAAAAGGACTCATTCTTAAGCAAAACGGCTCGGGCTTCTAAGGTTCAACATCTTGAGAGGACTCAAGTACAACACAATGCAGAGAAGTTACTGTCTCTCCGGTGCCGCCTCCCTTGGGTTTTAGGCTGCTCCTGACACCCCGACTTTCACACCACAGCAACAACCATCTTGACCTCTGGAAATGCCCCTTCCCAACCCCGTGGCATTACAGCAAAGGGGCTCATGAGCCCCCACGCCGCTCTGCCCCATGGCACCAGCTCCAGTGAAGGTGAGGAGATGCTGGTCCACGCTTTGCAAGCTGGAAGATGATCCCTAGAGGACCCTTCTAATCCCCACTGTCGGAGACGGGCCAGTGCAGGGCTGCCAAGATGCTGAGGGGACTGGAGCATCTCTCTGATGAGGAAAGGCTGTGGGACCTGGGACTGCTCAGCCTGGAGAAGAGAAGGCTGAAGAGGGTCCTTATCAGTGCTTAGAAATACCCAAAGAGTGGATGTCAGCAGAGTGGGGCAACACTTTGTTCTGCAGTGTCCAGCAATAGGACAAGGGGTAACGGGCATAAGCTGGAACACAATGGAAAACTTCTTCGGTGTTGAGGTGAAAGAGCCCTGGCCCAGGCAGCCCAGGGAGGGTGTGGAGGCTCCTTCTGAGGAGGTTTCCAAACCCACCTGGACACGTTCCTGTGCCCCCTGAGCAAGGGGAACCTGCTTTAGCAAGGGGTTGGGCTGGACGAGCTCTGGAGAGCCCTTCCAATGCCCACCATTCTAGGATTCTAAGATCCCACCTGGCTATAGGAGGTTGTCACTCCAGCCATGGAAAGGAGAGGTGGCAAGGTAGATGGATGGGCAGAGAGAGACAGAAAAGTGCCACAGGCAGCAGAACAACCTACTTGACAGATTTCCCCACCGATCAAAGCTAACTTTGCTTAGAGGTTTTGACATCTGATTAATTATGTCGTGCTGGCTCGCCTCGAAAGGTTGAGTTTCCGGCAGCCCTCGCCTTTCATCCTCACAGCATTTGGCGGCTGAGCCCGCTCCCTTGGTGCCAGCAGAGGAGGAGATGGCAGGAGGGCGGCTTTGCCAAGTGTCATGGCCCATCCCTGGGAGGCAGGAGATAAGGAGGGCAAGGGAGGGCCAGGGACTGAGCCTCTTTGTCTGCGATGCCTTTTGTCAGGAGGAGATAGGAGGCGGCTGCCACGCGCTGACATTTCGGTGACCAAAATTAAAATGCACCGCCACGGAGACTAAATGTCATTAGCTTCATTAGAAGTGATCACACTAAAATAGACAACAACATAAAAAAAAAATTGCAGTGGAAATTAGCCAAGGCCATTAAATTAAACAAACCGTCGGGTAGATGTGACGGAGACCACGCACAGCCAATGCCAAATGGTGATCATCTGGACCACTGAGCCAGCAAAGGGTACAGCAGGAGAAGACAAGGTCTCTCTGCTGCCACCCAGGAACGTCCTGAGCCAGGTCCAGCCCTGATGTACCCCTAAACATGTCTGCTTTTGGGGGATAAGTCTATGAGGTGTTTTGGGCTTCAATTCCAGTTTCAGGATGCTCTGCATAGGTTGGCTTTAAGTCAGGTTTCTCTTGGATGCTTCCTATTCGATTACTGGCCAACACCAACCACTTTCCACTTAAGTGCTGTGACAGGACCACTGCACGAGGTGGAAGGTTTGGTGCAAGAAGCACTGGTTTGTCCTTGCAAAGAGAGGAATTTTTCCTCTAACCTCTCTTGCTATGCAAACGCCATTTCCTTTGGGGCGGAAGAAGTCATCAGAAGGCCACTGCAAGATCCTGCTTATGACAGAGCAGATTTGAAAGCCCAGAGATCTCCTTCCCCCTCCTTCCCTTCTGTCAAAAATTATCATCGTCATTTTCCAGCTTGCTGAACAATCAAAGTGTGGCCTATATTCACTGGAGCTCCTTCCACACGCTGCATGCATAGCAACAAGTCCAGGAAACAAAAGCCAGAAGTAAACAGTTGGGTGAGAGGAGGCGAGGGGCTGGCAAGTGGACAGCAGAGGAACACCATAGGGCTCAAGCAGCCTGGCTACCTCCAATCTCACCAGCTCAGAGTTGCTCTGAGGGCCTGAAGCCCCCTGTGAAGACCTCTCTTCTTCCATGCTCTGATCTGGCCCCAGCAATCTCATCCTGAAGCTTGGAGCTCACGAGGAAGTTCTCTGTCCTACTCCTTCCCTGCAGTTCACAGCCCTCTTCAGTCTCCAGAGCTGTCAATCCAGCACTTTCCACGAGCGCTGAACTCACAGAAAAAGTAAAACTAAAAATAACTCTTCTTTTTTCCCCCTTCCCTGCCTCATCTCACACGTGTTCTGAGTGCACGTGACTCTGCCGCACAGGCGACAAGTCTCACTTCCCCAAAACGCCTCCTCTCCACACTGATACATCCACGGGTCTCTGCAGATAGCTGAGCCTTGGTACCCAAAGCTGATGTGTCCAGCTGGGAAACCCAGTCCATGAAGACAGAGTCAGGACATGAGATCCATGGAGAAGCATCGAGCCTCCTCTCCAGAAATGCCCTGAAACCACAGTCCCTGCTTGCTGCAACCGTGCAACCACTCCCTGCTTCAAGATGATCCTGAAGAGACATTTCCTCTGCAAAATAACTCTTGCCTGACCCTGTCAGGAAAAGCCCAGCACTTCCACACAACTCAAACAAATGCCCCAAACCACTGCTGTCCTCGTCCCCACACTCTCTGAACCTAAGGCAGCACTAGAGGGAGAATCCATCAGCTCTAAGGTCTCGCTCAGATGGACCTCACAATACCTGGGCTCACGCTACCATCACTTCACAAGGGCGACGCGTCCCCTGCCGTTCCCACCTCTCCAAAGATAGCAAGCCATCTTGCTTGGTCACCCTTGGAGTGTGATAATACAGTCCCAGAGCTTTTGAGAAGCAGGCAGGGAAACATTTCTTTCCTCTAAGCATGAAACGAAGAGGAGTTCCCGGGAAAAACCCACCCACTGAGCAGCAAGTGTCAAAGCCACCTCTCTATGTGCTGTTGCTGCATTGGTAATTATAAGCACCATGCCTTCATTAGGGAAAGGGAGAGATGACTGGGAGGCAAGGAGATTTGCAGCAGAGCTGTTATTATTTTTAAGTTTCAAGGGAAAGGAGAAGCGTGACAGCTGAGATCATTCCCCACCCTTCACACGCCAGCTGCTTGAGAGCATCTCAGGGGATGCTCAAGGCCAGAAGATAAGAGGAGACCATAACCACTGCTTGGCTTTGCCTAACTGCGGAGGAGAAAAGCAAAGGGCTGCAAAGCTCAGGCTGACCCCAGGGTCATGAGAGTGGTACAGCAAAAAAAAACCTGCAAGTTTTCCTCTATCCTCATCTGACTGCAGCAAAAGGATCCTCCTGGGTACCTTGCTTGCCCCACATCCATCACAGCACCCCCAGCAGCCTCCTTCCCCACTCCTCACCACAGCCACTTTGGTTTCTAACCAAGCAATAAAATATAGTGTCAAATATAAACACAGCTGTTTGTGGAGCTCAAAATTCACCACAGCCAAATACTGAAGCCTTTGGGGAAGATTTTCAAAGGCGTTGGTTAAGGCACCCGGCTCCCATCGGTGCCTTTGAAACGTTTCTCTCCTTCTTCTCAGTTTTTCACAGGGATTCGTGCCTGCAAAAGCTCCTCCAGCCGGCCGGCTGCAACCAGTGAATGCACAAAGCAGACGCTGTCAAAGAGAAGCTGCTGGAAAATGCAAAGCAAGGTTCACTACTTTGGGGCATCCTGGAAGGTAGCTGCTGGAGCTGCCAGCCCTGAAACCCACAGCCCTCAGAGCAAACTGCTCTGAGAACTTCTGCCGTAGCGATGTGGAGGGAGCGAAAGCTGCCTGTGCCCGTTCTCCCATCACAGTCCCTCCCCGTGTCATTTGGAAATGAGAGCAAACACTGTCCCTCTCCAGCAGAAATAAAACATCTTCTAAAAGGTCTATGCCAGGTTTCTCCTTGTCCCAGGAGCCAGCAGATGGAGGAAGCGACCTCTGACAGCAAAGCTACAGTCCAAGTCTCAGGCAGAGGAAGCTCAGGCAGTGTTTTTGGGCTGATGTCCACCAGTGCAGGCTCCCCATCCTACTGGGACCTCTTCCCTAGCACCTCTGAGTGATGGAGGATTGATGGCTGCAGCACCTTGTCCGCCACTACCCCCAGCCTTCGGGAGAGCATACAAAATCCCTTTAAGTCCCTCTCACTCATATTGAAATGACTCTAAAGCAGAACTAATGTGTTCCAGGTACTTATTCTTGGGCTTAGTGGCAGGAATCAGCAGCCCTGTGCCAGTTCACATCCCTTGTCAGAGAGAGGTGATGGTGGCAGTGCGAAAAGTATGCTCCCATGGCAGGAGCTCTGTACTAGGAAGGAATGGAATGGTGGTTTTAACTCCTGCAATGTCTGTTTCTTAACTTTAGACTGGATTTACAACCACCACCAAAACCATTCTGTCCAGGTGAGGATGAGACAGGGGTTGTACAGCCTGAGTCTCTGAGGGGATGCAGAAAGCAAATCCTGGGTGCAAGGGGTGATGGTAGAGCACTGGGAGACTCTTCAAGCTCTGCAGGTTTTACCTTCACCTCAGTGCCCGGGAGCAGTGAAAAACTGACACTGGGTTCTATCTCTCCCTGCACTGCCAGATTTCCAACCTCTGAATGGAGCCACTGCCATGACAAGTCATTTCACCAAGGCAGCAGAGGCAGCCATGTAAATGTCTGAAGAAGCTGACGTGCATTGATTTTTGCCACCTGTAGAGCCATGATGTCACACTGCAACTGCAGATTAACCACATACACTGCCCCCCCCCCACACACCCCTCAAATTCATTCTGCGGTGCTTCACAGCCCACCCTGGCACATCTCACAACAGCAGCCCCAAAAATGCCCAGCACTTCAAAGCGTTTGCCAACAGCTTGTTGATTACCCACTCTACCTCCCTCCCCTGCCTCAGCCAGCTCATTAAAAACCCTCAGCATCCTTTCCATCAGAGAGAGTCCATATCAGAGAGCAACTGACGGCCGGGACCCCACCTCCCCCGATGCACCAGATGACAACAGCCTTAAGCCTTCGAAACGATTTTGGATGGAAACTTGTCTGACAAAGAAATAAAAAGCTGCCGAGTAAGACGCTATCTCTGACCAGAGGGTTCAGGGTTTCATTATTGCATTAACCTTCCGTGTCTTTTGGATTCCACAAGAGTAAATTGGTAATGAGAAGACATGAGCACCAACGGGAGAAAAGCATCTTCCCTAACAAAAGTAAAGGAGTGGGGAGGTGGGGGGAGCAAGGGAAAGGGAAAAAAATAACACTGGCAAACAAGCTATTAGAGCTAATAATAACTTTGTGATGCTATTTTCTGCAGGAGCCTTCAAGTTGTGATATTTCCCTTCGCTCTAATTACACCTTCTAAAAGCAGGTTCCCTTCTTCGCTTTAACCACCCCGCGTGAAACTCCCGCAGGATTCGGATAAAACCAAAGAGGGAAAGAGCTGGCACTTCACAAGCAGCTTCTGTGTATCCCAGGGGGATGTCATCTGCATAAAACACGTGGGATTATGCTGGCAAATAATAACCAGCCCCCCTAAAAAAAAAACACTCTAGGAAGGTGCAGGTTCTGAGGGTCTGCAGGGATGCTCTGCATCGGCTGCCATCCAGACAGACTTTGCCAACACAACTTGACTTACAGCCCACAGAAGTGAAACCACGATTGAAATCAGTGCTGGGGCCAGGCTGGGCAAGGAGGGGAGACAGCCAACCTCTGCAAGCCACACAAAAATAAAACATAAGAGAGAGGTGTTCAAATCCTGTGCTTCAAGGCAGAAAGTCATCAGCGTAGGGGCAGGAAGGCAAAGCACCAAGCAGCCAGACCAGCACACTGGAATATTTTCTTTCCTCTAATGCAGGCAGCAGGTTTTGGCTTGATGGATTAATGGCTCAGCCCAGCTGGGCAAAGTCCTGGGCTGGTTTGGCTCAGGGGATGTTCAAAGCTAAAGTAGATATTACTGCTTTATATATAAATAAGAAGAAAAAGCTACAGTCATGTAAGCATGGATCAAGAAACCTCTCACAAGTTACTGAGAGCTTAAATGTACAGGCCTTTGCCTTCCCTGGCGCACAGAGATGTCAGAGCTAGTCCAGACCTTGGGCCAAGCAGCCATGTCCCAAACAGGGCACCAGCAAACCACGATGCTCTGTGCCAGGTCTCTGCCAGCCCCTGTGGCTGAAGGGCACCTTGATGACAACCCATCAAGTGTCAAACGTCCTCCCACTTGACCTGCACGGCTACCCTGCATCTGTTTCTTTGCAATTTCAACCCAGAGGAACCTCATCCAGCAAGAGGGTGAAAGAGGCAATGCTCTACTTGTCACAGCGTTGGTGAGGTGAGCTGTCCCCTCACCTGGCATGTCCTCAACAAAACATCCCCTTGCATTCAGCCAAGCCAGGCAGCTCACACAGCCGTGCCATCCTTCTCGTGCTCATGTGCAAAACTACAGGTGCACCATTTTGGTTGAAGGCACTGCTCTCAGAGCTCCTCCAGCAGGCAACACACACCCCAGGGAAAGACTTTCCCCCCTTCACTCAACAGGATGAAGCCACCTCCCATTCCTCTGCAATCCTATGGAGCACCAATGGCACGCAGCCCCCCCTTTTCAAGGGCTCTTCTACCTGCTGACAGCTCAGGCTGCAGCATGGCACCACTCTGCCACAGGACCTCGGGGTGCAGAAGGTCCCACAGCACGAGCCACCGCAAGCAAGTTATATGCCGAGTCCCCTCATGTTCATCCCAGCTGGCGAAAGGGCTGTTTTCCAGCTGTGACACAGCTAACCTCTCCCCTTGCCAGCCTTGTCCTCTTCCCAACACACACCAGCCCTGCACAGCAAAGCTCTGTAACTAAACTGTGGAAAGCTGCTGAAATTATAGCTGTGCCTCTTCCCTGCCCTCCCGAGTCCAACAAAACACTCGCTGACAGTCATGAAAAAACACAGCTTGGGTTAAGATCGGAGCTGAGCCTCAACACCCAGTCCCCATCTGCTTGCAGAGGGACCGTAATCTTTCCAGCTGCTAAAAGTGCACATCACCATCATCAGAAAAAAAAGCCACTGACTTACACACACACACACACATACACACACACACACACACACACTCACACACTTCCCCCCCTGCTCAGCGTGCAGCTCTGCCACCCGCCCTCATCGCTCCCTCCCCCAGATGCAGCGCAGGGCTGCGATCCACCCGCCGAGCATCAGCATGGAGCCGGCGGCGGTTCCAAACCCAGCTTTCCTTCCCCCTCCTCACCCTCCCCTGGCAAGTCATGGGGACGAGGCCAACCTCCAATTTCGGGAGTCACCTGCTCGCTCGGCTCATGGGGATTGCGGCACCTTCGCCGCAGCCCAAGGCGGTGTGCGTGTCGTCCCCCGCTCCTCCTTGGATCAGGGGGTTCATTTTCACTTAGCAAAAGGGAGCAAGCACCTGAGTTTGCCTGGCAGGAATCAAGGATGCAGGGATGAGGGGGAGCTCAGGGAATAAGGTAACAGAGCTCAGGAGAAAGAGAGGGCACAGCAGGTGCCCAACTTTGAAGGGGAAAAAAAGCTCCGTGGCACATCATTTACAGCCAGGGGTTGCCCGAGGGGACGGACTGTGCCCAGCCCCAGAGGCTGCCGTGCCATCCCGGGCAGACAGCAGCACTGCTCAGCTCAGTGCCTACCCATGGGGGTCCAGCCCTGTCGCGGGGGCCACTCATGGCTGTTCAAACCCCTCTCCCCGGGAGCTCTCGGCAATTCCCTGCTGCAGAGCGACTCGCTGCCTGTCTGTATGTGTGCGTTCGTGCGCAATGTGCATGAAGTCCAGGTCCCCCCACTCACGCACACAGCTCCCGGTTTCCCACCCCGCGGGCTGATACCCTCCCATCCCCGGGAGAAAATGTTTTTGGCACTACCTGGGATGAAGAGCAGGGCAGTGGTGGCCGTGAAGACGATCCAGCAGGCAGGATGGTACATCTTGGAGCTGCGGTAGGCTGGCGGCTGATTTGCTTGCTGCTTGCTGCTGCTGCTGCTGCCGCCGCTGCTTTCGTCTGCGTTGAATTCTGAGCAGGTTTAAATCCAATGTTTGCAGAGGGAGGGAGACTGAGTTAGTGAGCTAGAGAGAGAGAGGGAGAGAGAGACAGGAGCAGGCAGTCAGTGTCTCTGATTTTTTCCTTGCACACGCACGCACACACACGCACACAACTAGCAGAAGGAGCACCAGGCTCCGTGCGTGCACTCGGGGAAGCAGACCTCCTACCAGGCACCCATTGGTTCAAGATGCTGACTGACACACGCACACTTGCTCTTCTGCGGGTCTCACTCTGCAACCAGGGAGTTAAATGCAGGCATTGACCCCCCTGAGCACCTCTCTCTCCCAGCATCGGCTGGCAGCGGCACTCAGGATGAAGGCAGCAGCCTGGCACAGGGACGGACAGGCACCGTCTCACTGACTCCTCACGCGTCAGCCACCTGCAAAGGGGCTTGAATATTTTTTGCCCCTGAGCTGGAGCAGCCCCTTGGCTCACCCTTGCCCCTCTGCAGGCTCTTCTCCCCTCCCCAGGAAGCCACCAGCAGCTCTGCCTGCTGCCAAGAGAAGCAAAGCAGAGAGCAATCCAAGCTTTTTAGAGTGAGTGGGTGTTTTTTTGTACAAAATCTCTGAAACCGAGGAGCAATCTCTCTGTGCATCCCAACCAGAGCTGCATTTTTTTCCTTACAGTGGGCTCCCAGAGCCCCAAAAGGACACGGAGCACAGGGCACCTGCTCCTGCAGAACCCCTGCCTGACACCATCCCGTTCCCACCAAGGCCAAGGAGTGTTTCCTCAGGCTCACTAATGCAATCTTCTCCTTCCAAAGCTTTCCATCCCCATCCTGCTTTTCTTCAGACCCTCCTTGCCATGTTCCTGTGCCCCCGCCAAGCCCCCAGCATCCCCTGCACAGGGCATCAGACACAGCTTTCCACCTCTCTGCTGCCCCTGCCGTGTCTCCCCTCTCACAGCCACCCCCAGATCAAAGCATTTTCCCGACAGGGCTCGAGTTTGCTGCATTGCCAATTAAACAAAAAAAAGGTTGCAAAGGTAAGTTTCCAAAAGCAAAAGCACTTATTTCTGACATTTGTAAACAAAAGAAAGTACCTTATTTTGCCTTCATTGTTAAAAATAAACTGTAAGCATTTTTTAACACATCAAGACAAACTAAAATGTTTTGGGTTGCTCAAAACAATCTGTTTTCTCCACTAACTCAGCGCTGAAGGTTTCTTTTTGTGTTCCAGCCCAGACCAAGTGCAAAACTAGTCCAATTCCTTGGACTTCCAGCTGTCAACCCACCATGGCTTTTTGGCATCAGTGATCCCAAACTCCTCCACGCCCCCATCTCCCATCCTACTGTTTCCTCCTGCTCCTTGCTTGCCACAGCCTGAGGATCCTCTCACCATCCCTGGTCCCCCAGGACACCTCCAGTTCCCTGGACTCTTCTACCTAAGGGCTCCTATTACCACTAAAGTCACCATCCTGGGGTGTTTGTGGAAAAGAGACGTTCCACACTGGGTGGGAGCAATTCCTGGAAGGACAATGCATCCACAAACACCTGGCTGCAAACATTAGTTCCTTAAGCTGCTACAGAGCCAAGGCTGGAGCCCTCCATCTCCTCTCTGCCATCAGAACCCCAATAATTTCCTCCTCGTCTGTCTTCCCCAGCTTTCTCCCACCCACTTGTTGCAGCCTGACACAGACTAATCACAGACACAGCAACCGCATCCTCCTCCCTGCCCTCACTTCTCCTCTCTCTCGCTTGATTTTCGTACAAAGCAGCACCAGAAAGAGCAGAAACACGTTCAGTGCTCAAAGTCATATCCATCATGCTCTTGAGGGGTGGTACCCTCATCGCCACAAAGGATGGGAGCCGAGCACACACCACCAGGACAACCTTTCTCTGGCTTTTGGCCATTTATGTTCTACTCTGCACGAATAAGCCACGGGATTTAAAAGCTTTTAACTCAACCATATTTCCCCATTATCTGCTGAAGACATCCCTGGAAAATGCTCAAGAAAACGTGCCCAGGAACTTCTGTTTTCTTTTAATAAGAGCAAAGTTATGTTCTTAGCAACAACCTTGACCTGTGAAAGAGCTGAATCATCCCACTGAGTAAAACCCCACCAGCCCCATGTCTCACTCAGCTTGAGACTAGGACAGTGATATTTCCACCGTGGGTTTCCCCTTTAATTAACACCCAAACAGCAGACACCAAGCAAATTCACCCTTTGCTTCACAAGAGCTTCAGGAAACTGGCTGCAAAGGAGCCGCATGGGATTTCCCAGAGGCACGTGCCTGCAGCTTACATGAACAGCCCAGGATAGGGACATCTGTCCTTTGAGGGGACTGTGCTGCTTCAGGATGCAGCTCCCATCCAGTGAGCTGAACGCTCTCGGCTGCAGCTCGCTCTCCCAAACCCACACAGTGAGTTCTGAGTCCGTCCAAGGCGAAAAGAAATATTGTTATCCTCCAAGGAGCTGAAGGAAACGAACAAAGAAATCATTTCTAATTAACAGAAATGTTTGATGGGCTCAGAACAAACACGTTGCTCTGCTTTCAAAACCCAAATTGAAAAGCTATATTCAGGCAAATTTCAAAACAACACATTCTTACTTTTTTTTCCCCTCCCACCACATTTCTTCCCTGTGCTCGTTTGGTGGGTTTTTTTCCCCCTCTAACATGGCAATGCCTATTAACCAAATCCAGCACACCATTAGCCACTCTCCTTACATCTATTTTGGCCAATTAGGCTGGCACTCGAATTGCCAAGCACAGCTCTTCGATGCCCTCAGACCAGACCTTTAGCGCTTCGACGTCTTTGCTTTCCCATCTGCAAAGTAGGAACAAATGTGCTTTGGTTGGGCAAGGAAATCTATCTCTGCTCACCAGCTCTCCAGGACCAAAAAGGGCACTGGCTTGTTTTCATTTGTTTCATTTCCAAGACACAATAAAAAAAAAAGAGAGAAGTATAAATATGTGTTTAGCTGATGGAGCTTTCCTGGGATATTTGGGGTTGTTTGGTTCGTTGGTATCAAGCAGAGAATCTAAAACACACACTTAAATTTGACAGGCAACACCCGATCTATGAGGACACATTATGGTCTGCTGGGCACATTTAAACATGATTTTAGTGTGCAATTTCAGAGGGTTTTTCCCCCCCACAAGTTGTCTCAATGGATATTCACATCTGAGACCAGTCCAGTCTCTGGAGGATAGAAAACCAAACCACTGAAGGTTTTAACAAAGCAGAGATTCCCTCCCTTTCTCCTTGCAGGGCTGTGGGATGGGGAGCGTAGTATCCCACAAGCAGGAGAGCAGGGTGTCAGGCCCTGCTCCCATCAGAGATGCTCCACCCAGCCACACATCCCTGAGACCTATAGATCACGGCAGCTTCCATCAGCCTGATCACAGTCTCTGAATGGGACCTGGACCCTTGATGGAGCAACCCAAGGCCAAGTTCTGCATGATCATGGGCCACAGAGCATCATCTCTCTGCTGTCCACTGTGTCCTGAGGCCACTGTCCTCACCACGTCACTTGTTGTCTCTCCTTCCCAATCCCAGCTACTCAAAGTGTTTCCATCCACCTCCACAGATACCTCTTCCCAGCCCAATCCAAGGGGATTTCCAGCTCCTCTGCACCTCTACAGGGACAGAGCTGCTTCTTTCTAAAGGTCCTACGTGCTTCCTTGCTGGGTTTCTGCTGCCCTGAGAGGTGCTGAGCTGCTGGGAGAAGCATTGTGGTGGAGATGAAAGGATGCAGAAGGCTCAGGGGAAAGAAAAAGTGGCCCCAAACCCGTGTGGTTGTGGGCTTTACCTACCTCTCCTGCTCTCCCCATCCTTCCTCAGCAATGCCTCAACCAGCCCCCTCCTCCTCCGCCTGCCTCATTCCTTCCTGTCCCCTCCTGCCCCCTCCTCCCCGTCTCTCCCTCTGTGTGTTTGTGTCTCTGCCTGAATGAAAGGCTACCCTTTTCTCCTTGACATCTTGTTAGAATGTGAATACAACATCTATTGATTTGCATTTCATGCAAGGAAAGGGAAAAAAAAAAGCCTCTGTGGACTCTGAGCTACTACAGGAATAAACAGGAGATGCAGGCAAAGGCAGGCTGAGCTGTCTTCCACCCAAGCACCCCGGCAGGACTCTGCTCCCCCAGCTTTAGCCCTGTTCTTCAAGTACCAGCCAGTCCCCAACTCCCTGCACAGGCTGTGGAGAGCTCAGGAGCCGTCTGATCATCTCACAGACCAGAGGAACTTCACTAGTCATTCTGGGGCCACATGCAACAGGCAGATGTATCATCCTCCCCCAAGTACTACTTCATCCCTTCTACCCCCAAATTAGCAGCAAAAGCAGAGGGAGAAGCAGGCTGGTGCTCAGGAGGAGATGGAGCAAGCAGCACTGCTCACCTCTGAAAGCTCCTGAAGTTTGCATGAGCATCCAGCACGTCCCTTTCATGCAGGTCCCAGCCCTGGTGACACACCAGTCATCCCTCTAACCCTGTCTGGGGGAGGACACCACACTCCTCAAAACCAGGGCAAGCAAATCCAGCAAGAGGGGTTGCCCCACAGAGAGAAAACCACAGCACAGGAGAAGGGTACCAGCACAAGTGGGTGAAGGCAAACAGCTCTCCATCACCTACCACAGCGGGGTGTTGGGAGGATTAATTAGTGTTTGTAAAGCACTTTGAAGATAAAGGCAGCAGCGGGAGAGTTCATAACCAGGAGCAAGATGGAGAGGGGGATTGGGGAAGGCAGTTACGGTAGGGTTTCTTATCTGGTGTGCAAGCTGCAGCCCTGGCTGGGTGAGCACTGAGCAGCTTCAGATGAAAGGTAGAATGGGAAAATTTCTGCAGCGTGAGAGGGGGGGAAAAAAAAAGGACAAATCAAGCGCGTGCTGTTTGGGAAAAAAACAAGTGAGAGAGAGATGAAAAGATGGGATCTGAGTCTCTAAAAGCTGGAGAGACCTGCTATTGATTCTGGCTTGGGAAGAAGGGGCTTGAACAAGAGCTGGTGTGTTGTTAAGTGCACTTATCTCCTCTTGTTAGATGGCAGAACAGGGCTGGGTGGACAGGGTACTAATTCCCGTCAAGAATCATTACCAGCCACGTGCTGGAGGGTACCTCATCCAAAGACAAGCTATGAGCAACACTGAACCCCACAACATCCCTAGGTAACCTTTTCCAAGCCGTGAGCACCCTCAAGAAAGCTTTTTTCTTACATTTAAAGAGAATTTCTTGTACAAAACACCCAGTCTCCGGAGCAGCTCATTTCCTGGGAGAAATCCTCGTGGGAAGGAGGACGGTGGGAAAAGCCAAGCAACAGGAGTTTGCTCCCCTCCTCAGCCATCAGGAGGCTGAGCCCACTCCAGAGAGCGATGAAACACAAGATACCCTCACGGAAATCTTTGATCATAGTAATTATCCCTTGTCACCATACACAAAACATTATCTCCACGCAGACATCAAGCTCCTTCCATCCTATCCCCCCACTGCTCCAGGCTCCCTCATCCTCTCAGCTCTCAATCTGCTCTCCACAGCACTGGGGCAGGATTCCCTTCTTCCATCGATGCGTTGAGAAAGGAGACTTTTTGTTTGCTCAGCTTTGATCAAAAACATCAGGGAAAAGAGTGGGGAAGGAAAGAAAACAGAGTAAAAATGATGCATCCTGATCCACAAGCAGAGAGACGGTTCAAGGATAATTCAGGCATTGCTCACTGGCTGTGTGCTTCTGGGCCCGGGGTTCTCTCTCTCTCTCTCTCTCTTTTTTTTTTTTTGTTGTTTAAAGAATGAGAGAGAAAGAAAACATTTCTTTAAGCTTTGCTCCCTTTCATTTTTCTCTGAGTTCAGTGGCTTTCCTCGTCAAGCCTCTGTAGCTCAGGTAAGAACAGAGGGCTCCAGATTAAAGAGAAACACGGCAGCAAGCAGAAAGCCGTCGAGATAACAGTGAGGACAAAGTCAGGAGAGACAAAGGAGGGAAGTCTGCTTTCTGCAAGATTCCCACTTTTGGCTTTTATGTAGATTACTCCAGAAATGGGGACCAAGCTGAATGTTTCAGACTCTGAGCCTAACTCTATCAGCCTGGACATGGGGATACAGGACAAAGAACTGAGGCAAGAGCCCTCATCTCAGCAGCAGGGCTCAGGGTGTCCAGGGCTCTCACAGACATTTAATACACCCTAGATTTTTTATAGATATCTAGGTGGGTGGACAGACAGACAGCACGCTAGACTGACAGCTCTAAATACCTCTCTGCACAAGCGTAGGCAGCAACCAAGAGCAGTGCCTCTTGCCAGAGCATCTCACGTGCTGGAGACAATCCCAACCATGCTGCTCACCCCAGCCCTCGCTCCTCCATCAAGGCACTCAGTAAGCCAGAGTTTGGAGAGGAGGATCTGGCTTCATCACTCCTGATCCCAAAAAGGGCCCAGCAGCTCCTTACTGCAGCATCACCCACCACGGCGAAGCTCCTGCAGCCATGAGATGCAGACCTACCTCTCCTCGCCAGTCTGTGAGGTGTCCAACTCCAAGACTTCTCTGTGGGACCAAAACCAATTGGGAGAGGATTTGCTTGGGGCCATCTCCCACCAGTGCAAAGCCAGGCACCCTCCAGACCAAGGGTTTGGCAGGGTCCACGTCTCCTTTGCAGATGCTTCTGGCAACAACACACCCGGAGGGTCCCGTCAGGCTCTGCTAGGAAACCTTCCCTGCTGTCTTGTTTATAGATCTATTCTTAGCTCAACTTTGACTCACTGCAGAAAACAGCAAGGAGCCTTTCATCCTGTGACCCCAAAGCATCTCAAAGAGGAAATATTGTCCTGTCTGTTAGATAGAGGAGTCAACCTACGGACGAAGCCAGGAAGACAGCAGCAGGTCAGCAAGCAAAGCAGGGAAGAGGCTGCAGATGTGCAGAAGGCAAAAGGCAGCCCACAGATAGTGTGGGCAAATGAGTGCACACTCATTGAACAGGGATGAACAGGGCGGACTCAGGGGAACCAGGGCTGAGGGCAGCGGCAACAAAGTCCAACTGGAGACCCACCACCTGTGCTGCAGCCCAGGAGATGAGGGAGGTGGCCCTTTCCCTCAACCAGGGACCTCCTCTGTGAGCATTCTGGCCTGCCTGCTCCAGCTAGCACCCACAAAGCCACTGCCTCTCTGCTTAAAGCACTGGGAGGTGGGAAATATGTGAACAAAACCTGATTTTCAGCCCAACCAAGAGCAGCAGAGCAAATACCCTCCCTTCTTGGGATGCTCTCGAGGGAAGGGACCTCCTGGAGCTTGTGAAGCCACCAAACCACCGAGTTCTCAAGGATAAAACCCACATGGTTTCCTTCTCTTTTCTTATTTGAAACATTCATGCTGACACGGTGATCAGCCAGCTGCAGGGGCAGCCCTGCCCCAGGAGCACGATGAGGACATCTCCAGCAAACACGAGAGACGCTCGCAGTCCAAACCCGAGGCGGGAGAGCAGGTGCCGGGAGAGGGGGCACCTCACCCTAGCGCACAGCACACAAAGTCTTTTCCATATGCTGCCTGATCACTTTATACGTTTCTTAAAATGCTATTGCACAGATATTTCAGAGGCATCATGGAGTACCATCTGTTATGTTATATATTGCACCGAGCCCGGCCAATTTTGAGACAGTGTAATTTTATCTCCTCCATTTCATATGCGGCACAGGCATTTTGCGAGGCGAAGCTGACGGGGAAACGGGAATTTGCAGAGGGATGGAGCTCAAGTATATCAAAAGGCAAGGCCCAAAAATGACTGGCAATGGCTGTCTCAGTCACCAGAGAAGAGTTTTGGGGCTACAGCCAGACACTTTGGGTCAACCCCTTTGCATAACGCAGGCCAGAGAAC
The DNA here is from genome assembly GCA_013401255.1 of Urocolius indicus. Classification (NCBI taxonomy): domain Eukaryota; kingdom Metazoa; phylum Chordata; class Aves; order Coliiformes; family Coliidae; genus Urocolius; species Urocolius indicus. The sequence continues at coordinate 23,701 of WBNH01004705.1, read as the reverse complement.
GCTTCTCTCCCTCTCTCCTGCTATATCTCTGCCTCCCACAGCCACGCTGCGGGGTGGCGAAACGCCTCCGGCAGCTCACAGATGTCCTTTTCCCTGCTTCCCCCAGCTTTTCCAGGCAGCACCACGGTCTTCTCATTCCCTACCGCGTCCTTTCAGCAAGGGATGCTGCAAGGAGGGCATCTCCAGGCCAAGGTTATTCCCTCTGCTATTAGCTTTTTCCAGGGAGCAGCAGCGGCAAGAGGAGCTCTCGGTGGAGCCAATTATTCTACACCTTGGCCCCGTTCGAGAGCCCATCAGCAAAAAAAACCACCATCTCTGTCTTGCAGGAAGAGCAGCGACGGGCCCTGACAAGCATCATTAAGGTGAAACTCTCTGCCCGAGTTATCCGCATGGATAACTCCATGCTGTAACAGCAGGGGAAAGACCAGAGGCCAAAAAATAAACCTTGAAGTTATTGCAGAACACAAAGCAGGCAGAGCAGAGAGGGGAAAGCCCCATCCTCTAAGATTAAAAGTTGCCAACTTTTGATTTTTAAAGCAAGTGCTCCCAATTCACCAGTAAGACACTGACTCCACTGCCATCAACCCTTTCCCCGGTGCCAGCGAAGTTCGGGGCCGCTCTGCTCAATTTATTCTGATCTCATTAGGAAAAGAGGCATTAAAAAAAGGAGAAAAGCTTCAGATTTCCTGTGTTTTGCTGGCTCCCTCCTCTGGCACTTGGAAACATTTTTATTTTGTCATGGGTTTGGCTGTTAAGTAGAAAATACNTTTGGAACCTATTATGTTCCATCTGGTACCTGCTGCCCCTTGCCCTATCATTGGACATCACTGAGAACAGCCTGGCTCCATCCTCCTGACACTTGTCACTTACATATTTGTCAAGCAGTCTCCTTGGACCTGGCTCTTCGAGACGAGCAAGTCTCGCTCTGAGTCATGTGTCGTCAGAGAATCTGGGTTTAAAAGCTTTTACATCTATATCCTTGCTACAGCAGGTAAAAGGAAGCAGAGATTCCACCAAAAGTATTACTTTCACTACTGACTAGTAATAACAAAGTAGTGACATGCACTTGAAGAAAAGCCATGGCACTTCGCTTACAACCACCACAGACAAAGATGCACCAAGAACCTCACAGCCAGTGTTCCCTACCCAGGAAGAGTTTTGCCCTGCCCACTATTAATAACACACCATCTTATGTCTGGAAGCCTCAGGGCTTATTTTTCCCCAAAGGCAGAGGCACCTGCCTGGGAGCATGGGAAACACAGGAGGCTGTGGTGCTGCTTCCCATCCCTCCATGCAGCAAACAGGAGTTTGCAAGGGGGATAGGTATTTGTGACTGTTTGAGTTTTAAATAAAGAGATGCCCATCACCTGTGGAGGTCTGGCACAAAGTTTTTGGTGACAGTCATTCTGGCTTCAGTTGTGTTTGGAGTTGTTTTTTTTTCTCGGTTCATTAATAAGCATTAATACCTCAGGTTTGTGTGCATTTCATATTCTTGCCAGCACTTCAGCTTTTCTGTTTGAAAGGAACACTTCAAGGGCTTTTTAAACATTATTTCGTTTTTGTTCGCGGAACACTTGTGATGGAAAACAACATTTCCATTCTGTTTTAAATCTTGTAAACAACCTTTTCCCCTTTATAAAGAAATAAAGTATGTTTATCCATCTACCAAATACTAGCAAGCAGAGAGCTACAGGGAGCCTGTTAACTCCAGGAGCTCAGGGTGGTAGGTGTTCAAAAATAATAAATAGTAATGCTGCCTTCTCCATTTTTCCTCTAAAGTTTCAAGGACTCTTGACGTTGCCACCCAACTCAAGCATGTAAGAACAGCAAGCCAGCCTCACAACACCGTGCTGTCAACTTCTTCGCAGTCAGAGAAGTCAAAAGACCTGGGACTTGGCTCATTTCACTCCTTACCGCAGAACAAGCTGCTCGGGTCAACCAGCACTGGGGCTGGCAGGACTGGGAGAGACCACATTTCCATGCAATGCCAGGGGAAAGAGTCAAGCTTTGCAAAAGAGAGCTGGAAAATGAGCCCCAANCCCCCCCCCCCCCCCCCCCTTCCCCATATAAACTCAGGTTCTTTATTAAAGCATGAGCTTAGCTTGAGGAGACGCATCCCTCTTGCTTGAGCACGTGGCACACCTCACCCAAATAACCTAATTGAGAGATCTCTGCTAATAGGCAAAGTTTAAACAGACCCCATACTAACAGCAGAAGCAAGCTCTGGTCCCCCATGGGCCTGGAGATGTCACAGTAAGCACATTATCTTCTGACCATAGCCCTCTCCCTTCCCCAGAGGATAATCTGAGCCAGTCTTCCAGAGTGGGAACAGATAGAGAACAAAGTTCAAAGCCAGAGGTAGGAAGCTCTGAGTAAAGCTCCCACTCCAAGGCACTGCAAAAATCACTAGACCTCCTCAAGTGCTTCTCCCTCCATCCCCAGGCACACAGTACGTTGCATCTGGAGAGTTACTTCTGCACGTCAGTCATTACCCACACTCATCTGGAATATCCAGCCAGCTACAAGCTACATAAATATTGACAGAGAACATTACTAAATAAACAGATCTGCTCCAGCTTTCGATATTGACCACTTTGAAAAAGTAAAACAATAAGGCTTGGGGGACAGGGGGGTTTAATCAGTCCCAAATTGGATAAGCACAGATGCAACCAGCGCATCGAGTATGTCCCTGTGCTCACGTCCTCAATACCAGCAGGGACATGAGGAAAGGGAAACCCTGGAGAAAGAAGGAGGCAAAATCCTTGCATAGGAACAATGCCTTGACAAGACATTTGCTTTCCTGGTTGTGTTCCCTTCTGGTCAAGTAACTTGAAAATTCAATAACCTGCACAGACAACTGGGGCAAGGGAGGAGCAAAAAGGCAGCATATTCCTCTGGGGACAATCAATCACAGAAGGAAAGCTGCCAAATCACCCTCGAGCTGCCCAAGTGTGTTAATGGATGAGATTAGAGAGCTCCTTCTGGGGATCAAAGAAAAGCTCTCCCCTGGGAGCACGCTGCCTTCAACTCCCAAAGTCCCAGAGGGCTCCTTTTGCAGTAGCTCCTGCAAATATTTTCTTTGGGGAGGGGTCACAATCCCCTGAGTCTCATTAAGTATCTTGAAAGAAAACAGAACTTAAGGGAATCACACTTCATCTGGCTTCAAGTCAAAATCACATGCAGACACCAATGTTGCATTATTTGAATGCAAAGCCTTGCCTCTCAATTTCTAACTCCCCCCCACCTCCCCCCCCAAAAGGTACCCACAGTCTGTAATTAAACTGGAAATAATCAGTTTCAGCTCTCGTGTGGCAAATGGCATTCATCTCCCTCATACAAACCCATTAAAAAAAAACAACTACAATCTGAGCTTGCTGGAGGAAAACCAGCATTACAAGTCACCTGGTTTGGATCACAAGAGTTCAAACCCAAGAGCGGCAGCAGCCTTGAAGCTCACGGCCCCTGGTAATAAGGAACTTGCCTACTTCACGAACTCAAAAAGCAATCCAAAGGAGAATCATTCTTTATAATTGTTTTTCAACTTCTCCTCCAGCTGGAGGAATAATGACTGCACAATTCTCCTAACAACATGATCATAATCTATCAGTTCTATGAACTATAGAATGAACCCAAAGAGATAATTGGTGCAGGCACTGAATGATAAACATGTCAAGATTATGATTTCTTTGCTTAAAAATGAAACGAAGATATGATTGGAAATGCCATGCTTGGGGAGTATGAGCAATATTCCCATGCTCCATCATCTAAATTAGTTTATAATTTGCATACACTTGTATTTTTAGGCATTGTTCAAAGGCAGGGGAGCTGTAAAACATTGAGATCCAAACATCATCAGACTTTGTCCTTCAACAGCACCTTCCCAGTAAAGATCTCGACGTGCGTCAGAAGGTCCCATTAGCCCCAGACGCAGCTGCGGAGGTGAAGGCAGCTCTGCCACAGAGTCTCAGGAGGGTTTATCTCCCTCTTTCCACGGGGAGTTTACGAGCCCAGAGATAGCTGTAAGCGTGAGCTTTGTACATGCACCAGTGGGAAAGCTCAGCGATGAATTTTAGTGTCGCACCTTTCCGTCTGCCGCTTCCCAACGCTCCCAGAAAAAGAAGACAAACCCATGCTGACACCTGACTCGGAACAGAACCCAAACCACTGCAAAATTCACCTAATTTCCAGCTTTGTTACCAGCGCTGTTTTTCGCAGCCCTCCCAGCTCAGCAAACCGCGGCGCTTCGTTGGGTTAAACATGAGCTGAAAACACCACCCGACCCAAACCGTATTCACATGCTGAAGCGGTCTCTGCCTGCGCTCCTTCAGCTGCGCCTTCCTTCACTCTTCAGCAGCAGCACAAATGGAAAAAAGGGAGGGGAAAAAAGGCAACCATAACCCCACCTCCCCGAAAGCTGCTGCAAAAACTTGGTGTGAGGGGGTTTTTTTATTGCTGTCTGGAGGAAATATTTGGGAAGAGACAGGGTCTCTAGGTCTGATGCACACTCTCATCCTGTGCAAAGATGTTTTTCATGCCACGAAAGCCCCTTCTCCCCCTGCACCCTCTGCAGCCCACAGGCCCTCCCTGGAGAGCACCAGGTGGAAACAAAGACTGCTGAACCATGAAAGAGCGACTAACAGGTTCCTCTGCCTGTGACTGTTCCTGTCACTGCTCAGAAACCCCTCGGGGATCCCTGCAAGCACAGGGGGTGGGAGTCAGTCGTTGGAGACAGCGTTTCACCCGGGCAGCTCTTGCTACTGGCAAGGATGGGGAGAGAAAGGACCAACATCCTGCATTTCCTATCAGCCCCAAAAACATGGGTAGGCTTTGCTGCAGTCCCTCCCAACAGGTCCTCTTCCCAAGGGCTTTGCAAACCTCTGCACGGGGGGCAGAACCTTGCCCAGAAACCCAGGGACAAGGGACAGGGATGGGAACTGAGGAAAGGGACACTCCTGCTCTTGGAAGGACCTACAGGAGCCTGAAGCAAAGGCAGAACGTCAATAAAGTTTAAAAGATTGAAACACCAATCCCATCCTTTCTCTGCTAAAATAGAAAGTCCCTTAAAGCAAGTCTACTGAATTAAAGAGGAAACCCTAGAGAGCCTCCATGCTCATGAACAAATTCAATTTGCCGTCTCATTTTGAACTTATAAAAGCCAAGACTCACTAAACAAGAGACAAAGCCTCACACCGTGCCTCCAGCCACATTAAAAGGAGCCCTTGGAACAGGGCATCAGGTTCTTTGGGAGTACTCAAGCAAGCCTCTTGTTCCATGTCAGAGCCCTAGTCCTGGTGACTAAAGCCCATGTCACAGGAGTCGCTTATCAGATACACAGCCATGGCAGGAGGGAAGCTGCAGATGGGGTCTGAGTGGGTTTCTCATGTGGCTGCAGCACAAGGGAAAGAAGCTCACCAGAGACATGGGATGCTTGCTGAGGCTCATCCTGCATCGTGCCTGCCCTCGCTGCTCTGCTCTTTCAGTTCACACTGGCCAGAGGCAAATCCAGACCCTCCCTGTAAACCCACAGCAGACATCAAACAGAAGTGACAACCCTTGGGCAACCAAGACTAAACCTTACCCTCCCTCCCCAAAACATCATCCCTCAAACCCCTAGGAGTGATCTCTGTGGGGTTTTTTTTCCTGCATTTTCACACGTGCCGAGTCTCTGGTGCATTGGGAGCACAGACAGCACAGCCTTGCCTCAGGAACCAGCGCTGAAGCACACTAGAAACTCCAGCCAACTGAATTACATGCTACAAGTAATTTGTTCAAGAAACACTGACAATCTTGTCACACTATTCACAATCCCCCCCCTTTTTTTTTTTCCCCTCCTTTTCTAAAAAGCTGCTCTACAGAGCCAGGCAGCTTTTCTCTTCTTTCCCCATCATTGCCATCAAATGAAGTTATTTGTGAATACATCTGCTGGAAACCAAACCAAACCAAACACGACAAGTCTATTTTCACCATCGATGAAGCAAAGTCACAGGAGCCATGGGATGCAGAGCCCCATGCGTCACGCCTGCGTGCAACACCAGCAAGGCACTGCCAGAAGGACAGGTAGTCAGCCACAGGGCAACTGCAAGAGGGGCTGGGGTGGCGGGGTTTCCACTCACTGGCACAGTAATACTCCCAACAACAGAAAGCTAGTCCTTCCCACTGTGGCAAAGGCACAAGCAGAGACAAAAGGCACTGCGTGAACTGGCAACTTGTCTTTGATGAGAGACTCCTGAATCAGATGCAATCACGTACCGTTGCTGCGGGAAGCATCTCCTTCCAAAGGGCCCAGGAGCTCCTGCCACTACCTGCTCCTTGGCAGCAGCCACTTCTACCTGCACTGCAAACCTCCAGAGCTTGCAAAAGCTGAAATTCCTCCTCAGACACAATCCCAGAGCCCATGCACGGCCTCTTTCACTTTCTCACAGCCAATCTGCAAGAGTCCTTCTCCTTCCCAGCCACTGCTAGATGACTCTGCTGGAGAGCTGGCCCAAAAGTCAACAGAGAGAAGCTCCCAGACTTCAAATTTCAAAGCCAGCACCTGAGGTTTGTGAGGGACACACACACAAAGCCAGCAGCAAGGTACACAGCCTGGGATAGGAACCAGGAGCCAAACCCTGGTGCAGGCACCACACTCATCATGGCCCTTTCTGGATTTAAAAATCTTGATGCTTATGAAATCTCTTCCCAAGAGGACGCCTGGAATAAATTGTCATCTGATAATAGCTGCCAGGTGGCGAGGGAAGAGAAAAGCAGACATGCACAGAATGTTTTGACTTCAAACTCATGTGGATTGTCAGAGCAGGAGCGTTATTCCGTGTCCCTTCCTCATCTCTGCCTCCCCCTCACCATTTTCATCCCCTGATGGATTTTTTTAAGTCTCTTTTTCTCTGCTTTCTTCAAGTGGGAGGCAAGCTCCCCAGGGCAGCGGCTGAGAGCCAGAGGCAGAGTCCAACACTCTTCAAAGGGTAGTGGCAGCCAAGTTGGGGCCACCACGCCAGCTCCTCATCTCCTCACTAATTAATTGAGCAGATAAAGAAGGTCTCCCCAGACAGCCCCGCTCTTCTGGCCTTCACACATCACCCCTACCCCCCTGGCTTACCCATCTCCCCTTCTCACTCCAGTCCTCACTCCTCATCATACCTGTAAACTTTCCCATTAACACCAGCTCAGGCAGGGAAAACCCTTCCTGAGCTCAAAGCATCTCCTTTTAATCAATTTCCCACAGAGCCAGCTTCAGCCTTGGGCAAGGAGCATGCACAAAACTCCCTCCCTGCCCAGGATGACATTTCCAGGGCAGGGTAGCAAAGGGCATCCTTCTCACAAGCTTCAGAGGACAGTAAAAAGCAACACCATATCTCCCTGCCTGCATTTCGGGAATGCACATTCCTTTCTTCCTATTCCAGGAACTTTAAGCTTGCTCTGTGCCAGCCTGTGAACACACACACACACACACACACATACAGATTACATCTTGTTCTTAGCAGGAAGGGATATTGACTTGGAAAATATCAAAACCGCCTCAGAGCCCACAGCACCTCTTCTCACACACCAGCAAAAAATGAAGAGACAGAGGCTAAACCAAAGAAGAAGAGACATTTTACTCCACAGACTATCTGAGGAAATTAGCTTCTGTAACGAGGAGGTCAGTGTGGAGAGCAAGAAGGAGCTTGGGAATGGCATCTTGAAATTTTAGAGGTCTTTGCTGCAATCCACGTGAGCAGAGCTGCTGGGCCAACCCTAATGCAACCCGGGACCACGGAGGTTATGTCCCATGTGCACCAAGAACCATCCCCCCAGAATTTCTGCCAGGTGCTGCTAGAGCGGGTCAGGATGGCTCTTTTGGATGCCCATCTCTACCTGTGCTCCCCTGCTGCTCCCACTGCCCCAGGCAGAACTGCCAGGCAAGAGCAGCTTCCCCCCCCCCCCCCTCCCCCGCCTCAAGCCAGCCCTGTCTCTACCTCAACAGTTCAATTCCTGCTCCTGACATAGCTCAAGGAAAAAAGAAAGTGGCCACAGGCAAGCACTAATGATGAGTGCCAATATAATGACACATATAATACAGTCAGCTCCATTGCAAATGTAATTGTAATCATAATGCAATCAATACCGATGGAAACACCATATTTATACAGGGCCTTTCATCACTCACATGTAATGCAGTCAGTGCCAGTGCAAATATGCCAGCATTTGAAATAAAATATTTGCCATACATCTCATGTACGTGCAGACCAAACACTGCCTTCAGGAGAGCTTGTGATGTTGAAGGCTTTGGGAGGTTTCTGGGCATCCAACAAACTCTATGAAAATAAATAAAAAAAAAACAATCCAGAGCCTAGTTTATGCTTTGGAAAATAATAAAAACCTCCACTCACATTGAATTCTCCTTAGCCTAAGTCACAGTTTCCACATTGCTCTCCCTGTCAGTTCTCCACCCCGGCATATTGCTGTGGTCAGGCAGCCATTAACCTCCTGATGGGGAGAAAATGGGGAGAAATGTTCCTGTCTGCTGGCCAGGGCAGCATCCGAATTCTCCAGCTGAGCGCTGCACCGAAGACACATGGTCCTGCTTCACCCGAGCCTTACCAGTCCCTGCTGACATCCCCAGAGATACCAGAGTGACTGGTCCCATTAAGGTGAGGCTGTCCTCGTGGCACTGAAGGACTCGGCCCTTACCTTTTGGAAAGCCCAGTGCTCAAGGCTCATACGACCATACCGCCCGAGCAGCTCTGACTGAGCAGAGAAAGCCTTTCTGCCCCCCTCACCAACCCATCTGCCCTCTGAATCTGATCCAGACAGTCCATCATGGGTCTTGACACATTTAATGTCTCAGTAAAGAAAAACACGATGTGTTGATGCTCCTGTAAAGCTCTAACAACTGACAGCCTAATGGCTCCTTATTTTTTCCCAGCTGCAGTTTAGAAAATGAAATAAATTTAGCTCCTTAAGCAGGCTGGCTGCTCCGTGAGTAACGTGTTTGCTGCACTCCCACCGAGCTGCAGGACCAGGGAGCAAGGACAGCCAAGGGAAAGGACAACACGAGGGGTGGAAGTGCACTGAGGAGGCGTTCACTGATTATTTACCCATCCAAATCCACCCTTGCTGTCCTCCTCTTTTGCTGGACATGGCAAACAGGAACTCCCACTACAGGAGATGCTGCTGTCCTAATCTGGAAGGGGATGGAGCAACAGAATGTGGCTCTGGAGACATTCAGAGCAGGAGGACTCGGTGCTCCTCGGCACATCAAGACCTCTCTGACGGGCAGACAAGGTTGAAGCTTAGGAGTCTCCCTTCTGCTGTTGGCTGCAGTGTATTAAGCAGTGCTGCTGTAATTAGGCTAAAGCGTTGTGTGGCCACGGGGCTGAGAAAGAATGATTGAAAGCCTTTCACAGCGAAAGGGCCAGGTCCTTGTGGAGCACACACCAGCCATTACTCACCAGCGGCTCGCTCAGATGAGTTAGTGAGCCTCGAGCCAGCAAACTGGAAACCCTTTCTCCGAAATATTTCTAAGGCCGTGACTGATGAAGGATGGACAGGGCTGGAGATGAAGCTCTCATCTCACTACAAAGCCTCTGGAGGGCTGGAAAGGAGACTCAGGAGTGGGATCACCACATACAGCTAGACACAGTTCTTTCATTTCAATGAACCTCCCCCTCTCCCCCAAAAGATACTTGCTGCTGCATGTTCAGGAAAGCAAGAGAGGATGGAGAGCAGGGAATTGATGCTCAATAGCTGCCAAGAACCAGCAAAGGGGCTAGTCTCCCTCAGAGCACGGCAAGACACATGGAGTGATGAAGCCGCCAAGAAGTTGTAATCAGGACTAATAGTTTGAGGTTCTTAATATTCTTGCAATCCAATAAATCAATGGCACTAAATACGGGAGCGGGAAGGCGAGCACCGGATTGACAGGACAAATTAGGCTTGGCTGTGAGGAGAGATTTCTCAAACAGTTTGTTCCATCTGAGCTCACAGCGAGCTCGTAAACATGGAGTATGGTGAGGGCATTACAAGAAACATCCCTCAGGAGAACTGTTCCTCCTGGCCACATACCCCTCCGGGCATGAGCCAGGGTCCTTGCCATGCTCAGAGGAGCAAGAGCAGCCTCACCATCACCCCTCGACACTCTCAAAGTTGCACAAACATTAACTAGTTGTTCACTTTGCTGGTCCCAGGGCACTGGGAGGATTAGCTCGGTGTTTATGGGTGGCTGTAAACCACCATTCAAGTGCCAGAAGTTATTATTAGAGGTACACGAGCGTTGGGATTTACACTAGGATTAGCACTGTAAAACAGAGTTGCTGCTACCCAGGGTGAAACCCATCACTCCTCCTCTGTGTATCCCACGAAAGACTATTATACACTGAGGGAAATGGGGCTGCAGAACCTTGAAAACAGGAGGAAAGGAATAAGACAGTCCAGATCTTCCAAATCTTCTAGAAGACACTTTGCAATTACAGGAGATCTACATCAAATCTTAAATAAATGCCAGAGCAATAACCCCAGTCAAGCTATAAATCATGCCTATGGAGTAAGTGATCCAAATATGTTCAGCATTCAAGACACCATACAGACAGCTTCTATCCCATTTATCCGATTTCATACTCAGGTCAAACTTAACACAGCCCAGAAGCTTATTAACAGCAGAAAGAGTGGAAATGTGGTGAACAGACATGTATCCATCCACTTGCCCCAGTTTAGCCAGTGGCGTATCTGCAGAGAAACCGACATACTCTGCCCCATCACCTCCACCTTCTGCCTCTGTCCTTCAGGCAATGAGATGACCAGACTAAATACACCAGTGTCTATATCCCATGTCACATGGAACTTTTCCAGCTCCTTAAATCATTCTCGTCTCCACATGACAAGGGATTGGAAGGGCTGAGATTATTTGTCTTACAAAGGAGACAAATAGGAGGCCTTATGATAAATGTATATGAATTAATAAATGAGAAAGACAAAGTACATTTGGTATTTCTATCCCCTTCGATTCCACTGAAATAGCCACAAATTCAAAAGTGATGAAAAGAAACACTTTCCCCACAACCAGCCTATGAAATCTGTCGAAGCCATGAGCTTGGAAGGTTTCAAAGACATTTATATCAATAACACAGCTAGCCAGAGTTAATGGTTAATGCTAATGAAAAGGAGATAACGAGTTTAAGCCCTTCTCTAATGACTGCATTGGGCTGGATATAAGTCGTGGAGTTCAGCCAGCGATTCCAACCTGAAAAAGCTCTTATTTACATGATATGTGCAAGTTAGGCACAGCAAGGATATACTGGGGGAGATGGGTTCCCCCCAATTTCTCCACCTCTGCCTGTGATTCATCTCACATCTGTAGCCTAGGCTGAGGTCTACTCTAGGCACTGCCCCTGTGAGTTCAAGCACATCTGCCTAGCAAATGTTTGCACTCCTCTTCCTCCCCTCCGACCCAAGAAAAAGACTCAGCGAGGTCTGGAAAGCTTGTTTCATCATATACCAGCTATCCTATCAGGGCTGCAGCCTGAAGCTCTCCAGTACTTGTTATTTCTTGTTAAAACTCATCTATACTCCTTACTCCTGAATTACCAGTACAGGAAAGCACAGCTGCTCTATTTTTCCTGGGAATCATTCTTTTGTCTTTGGTCTCTCACTATCATGGTTGTTGCAGATATCAAAAAGCAGTGCCCTGAAGCTTCAAAGGAGAGGCAAACCTCGATTAAGTACACGTTATAAGAGACACTCCTTGCCCTAGAAAGTACAGCCTAAGCAAACTGCACAAATACAAAAGGAAAAGATGTTGAAAACATCCCCAAGGTCACAGGAGGAGTCTGTGAAAGCAGTCAGGGGTAAAACACAAGAGTGCTGAGAGTTCCCCATCCAGCAGCCCTGACTGAAAGGCACCCCTCCTCCTGTTCTCACAACACCCACAGACGGTGTGCTGGTTCTGCATGTGCTGTGAGTGCAACCAAGCCTGGCCTACAATATCTGCCTCCTTAAAACTCATAGTCTGGACACGTGTTGCAAAGACCTCAGCTCCTGCTCTCCTGCATCAGCACAACATCCTCCTCCCTCTGCTTCCCACCACGTTCTTCACGGCAGGAAAGGACCTCTGCACATGACAGCATCTCTATGTGACCAAAGACACTAAGCTCATAATATTATAAGCCAGGTAATAAGGCCCGATCTCAAGTGGGTCCCAATTAAAATTGGGGTACAGACCAAATGGACAGGCTCCTCCCAAGGACAGGTCACAGCTGCCTCTTTCCCCACTGATAGAACTTTGGACTTTTTCAGATAACTCAAGTGTGAAAATCCTCCAGCATCTCTAAGCTCTAAATCACAGAACAAAATCTACTTGAGCTGAATGGCATTTCCCTACACAAATATGTTGCAAAACACTCTGAACATCTGTCCTGGACATCAACAGTTGCAATGATCACCGTAAAAGCTTTGAACACAGCAGAATGTTCTTTACTCTGGAGTGTAACTTGCTCGTTACTAAGTGCAATATAACACTGAGCTCCTGCTGAAAAAGGCTCTTCAGAAATGACAACATAAAGAGTAATGACCTCCAAAGCAGGACTCAGGTGAAACTTGACAGTTAAAGCCAGGAGAATTTTATATCAAAATCCTGCAAGTTTCACAGGAACCTAACACAAAGCCATAAATCACATTGGCTTTGCTTACAAGGTTGGTGGAACTCAGGAAATATAAAAGCCCCAAACTTTTGATGAACATCCCAACGTCTTGAGCTTGTTACACGGTTCTGCGCAACTGTTTTTCTAACCCTGTTTTACCAACACATCCACAAATAATTCACCAGCTTCTGCCAAGTGCAATATAAGGATTACTCAAAACCATAAAGATACAGTCGTGGCCCAAAGAAGATGCAACATTTTAGTGGCACACAGAGGACGTGTCTCGTGATGCCAAAGGAGCGAGCCCTCTGTCTGCTGCAGGAATCCAACATTGCAGCGTCTGAGTTCAGGTGAGACAGCTCCCACCCAAAGGCACAGACACCTTATGGGTTCCAGCATGGAAATGATGAGCACGTGCTCAAAACATAAATAAAGGTCACGTAAAACCCCACAAAAAAAGAACAAGGTCGCTGCAAGTACTCAGAGAAGACACTTCCCACCACGTTCTCCAGCTCACGTCTCCCGTCTGGCTGGGAAGAACACGGCACTGTGTGGCCCAGTTGTTGAGTCTAACCCTTGCCAGACATTTTATGGGTACACACAGAATCATAAAATAGTCTGAGTTGGAAGGATCATCTCGTTGCAACTCCCCTGCCACCTTCCATTACACAAGGCTGTTCCGAGATTCACCCAACATGGCCTTAAACACTTCCAGGGATGGGGTGTCTCTGGGCAACCTGAGACCTCAACATCTTCACAGTAAAGAGCTTCTTCCAAATATCTCACACAAAATGAAGGTGGAGAGGAATTTTAGTGGTCTCACTGAGGCTGTGTTGCTTCCAGTCACCATGGGTTATCGATCTCTCCGGGGAAGAGTCAGCAGCCATAGCTGATGTGCCGTCCCTCAGCCAGGGGTAATATACGACCCTGTTGGGAACTGCAGTTAACTGATGAACCCATCTGGCAGGGGAGCCGAAGTGATTGATTTAGTCTCCATCGTGATACTTAGACTTTTCACCCTCAACGGGCCACAAAGCCTCGTTCATCATCTTCATCAATCAAATGGGTAAATATCATTAAATCTGCGGGCCGCGGGCAGCGTCGTTTATATTTTTTTGCCTTTTTTATTTCCTTTCAGAAGTTTGCCACCTCCTCTCGCTGCATCCCTTGCTGAAAAACAGTGGTTCCACCTGTCAGGGATTCAGTGAAGCAAAAGGGAGAAGTTCAACCCTGACAAGATAGAGCAATAGCAGGCTTTGGGTTCCTCACCCTTCCCAAATCCCTGGGGATGCCCAGAGGAACAAAGGATTCCCAAGTACCACAGAAATGCCTGGCACCCTACAGCATCAGAGATGTCTGTTTTGGCTCAGATGATGATAGCCATGTGCTGTTGGGAGTTTTGGTGCAAAGTTGACCCAGGGCACTGTGTTTAAACACACCAAAGCACCACCATACAGGATTTGGTACAGATCAGGGGAATTCAGTGGAGCAGCAACGACCTATCTATGCTGTTCTTCCAACCCATCACTTCCCAAGGACAATTTTTGGCTATACGGATACATCCAGTTTATCACAACTGTTTATTCAAGCATTTACTTGTCCTTTAACGCAAAGTCTTTTTTTTTCCAAAGCACAGAGCCTGTTTAACATCAGGCATCAACACCGCCAACCGCAGTATATGCAGAAAGGGGTCACAAAACCCATTAAAAAGCACAGGCAGGTTTGAGGCCATCCTGCAGCAAGCTGACATTTCATCCTGGCAGGTTCCCCTCCCACCCCAGAGCTGTGCAAGCCCACCCTCTGCTTAGCTGAGCTCTGTGACAGAACTGCAGTCAACGATGGATGGATGGATGGACAAACAGACAACTGCTGACAAGTTCGCTGCCTTCTCTCCCAGCAAGACACTCCATTAGAAAAGTCTTTTTTTTTTTTTAAAACACATCACCAAAAAAAAACGAGTGGTAAATGGTACACGAAATAATCTGACTCAGGAAAACTTCAGGCGAGTTCAGAAGATACTGGAGTTAAAAATCCATCTGTAACACAAGTGAAAGAGCCACATGAAGGAACAGATGCAGCAGCCAGCCCGTAAATTAAATCACCGAAGAAAGGTTGGAAGAGCCAAATGAAGTCTCCACCTGCCATGACTTCTGAGGCAGAGAAAGGGCTGGGCATACCGACACAGAGCCAGCACCACAGTGATGGTTAAGCAGAAGAATCGTTTTATTAGCCTTAATTGCCATTTCAATACCATCTCCATGTCTCCACAGAAGCCTTCATTTTGTGCAAAGTTGTCAGTTCATGTCCTGAATGGGCCAGGCTTGTTATCAGCAAGCCGTTTACAGCCCCTGGGCTGTGCATTAATTAAAAAGGCTTTGTGCTGAGGCTCATTCATTAGCACACTGCTTCTTTAATCACTGCCTCTTCAGCCACCAGGACAATCTATAAATCTCCTCAAATATGAAATAATGAAGTGGAATGGTTCAATTTATTACAATGTAATAAGTCAGAATAATGTGGGGGTGGACAGGGTGGCACTGGAGCTGTCTCCTTGCCCAGTCTTCCCATCTCATTACTTAAACAAACCATGAATGAGTAGAGTAGAGTAGAAGGGATGCAGGTGAGGATGGTGAATGCACAGTACAGGGACCTGTCCTGGAACCCCCTGTGCCACATGATGATGCTGAAAGTTAGACATAGTTTCATGATCTTGGGAGAAGTAGATTCGTCCTGAAGAGGGTCCCAAGATTTTTCTCTTTGATGCAGACACCAGTGGGAGCAGCTACCAACATCCACTCAGTGTAGTGAAAGACCACCTGCTTTGCATTCCTGTTTTCTCTTTTCCATTCCCATTTCCTAACTTCTCCTTTCTTAGACCGTGTTCCACCATTCCTGGAAAAATCCAGGTTGAGATGTACAGGGAAGTGCCGAAGAGCAGATGTTCCAGGGAGCATCAACAAGCTACAAAAATCCACGTATTAACACAAAGCTTCTGTTTCTCCTCTCGTGGCTCATCTCCCAGCAGCTGGGCTCTCAAGCCAAGCTGCCAAAAAAATAAAACTGACTGTACATAGTGGGTTAATTAACGAATGGAAAAAGGAGGAACACTAGCCTGGCTTTGCATTTCCTAAATACACGCATCAAGGACACCCAACTACTGAGGGGAGGCTAAAGACAAATATTCCCCTTCACAAGAATTTGAAGGAAGAAACAAAACTTCCAACTCTCTTAGAAAAGCAGCCACAGTTTCCAAAGACAGTGCAAAATGAAAACTGCCCATACAACAGTTAATAACGGCTAATTACACTCTTGTAAAAAAGGAAAGCATTTAGAGAGAAGCAAGACTTGTAAAGAACATTGTGGTGTCTTTTGAGAAAAAAAAACCAACACTTTTCCCTGTCAAAAGATACCTAATAAGAAACTCTCAGTCCACACCACAAAAGCTCTATCATTTGCTACTTCATTTTTGATGCTCTTCCCATTCAATTTTAGAAAGCCTTGAATTCTTATGTACTAACAATTAAATAATTAATGTGTCTATTCATATAATTAATACTATATGTTGATTTATCCAAGTCAAAAATGTATTCACAGGGGAAAGGCAGCTGTGATAAATTGACTGCGAGGAAAAAAAAAAACCTAAATCATCAAAATATCCCATTTTGACATTTCCTTTAAAATTGAAATCTGGCTTAAAAGTCTCTCTTCATTTCCAAACCTAGGTTAGCATTCACTCAGGGCTTTTTCACATGGAATCTGCGAGCTAAAAACGTGCTCCACTTTAAACTGACCCAGCCTAACTTTGGTGAGGGGAGCGTCCTGGCCCATGAAAACATTCAAGGGTTTGATATTTTTCCCTTCCCATTCATTACAAGAAGTGCCTGCAAAATGATAATCCAAGGTGAGAGAATTATTACTTGCCCTGTGTTAGAAAGGACCGAATGTACACGCTGTTCAAACTCAACAGATCTTTAGCACTAGCCACCTGCTAAGGGCTAATTTGTCAATATGATACCTTTCATCCTCGAGGTTCCCACACTGCTTCATTTGCCTCAGAGTCACTTGTCCCAGCACAATAAGTTTTCAGATCATCCATACAGAGCCTCAAGCAGGAGGACCGAGTTCCTCATCCCCTCCAAGAAGGGCTCCTCCAGGAGATTAATTATGCCTCAAGTCAACAAGCTAACTCTGTCCCTGGCTACCCCACGAGTTTCGAGGTGCTTTAGAGAGAACAGCATGCCAGGGTCCTTATCATCAGAAAACTCTATTATACAGATCTTCAAAAAAGCTCATTACTACAAAGCTGTGAGCATTCAATCCCATTAATAAAACACATCCGTATATAATTATAATATTAGGCACTTAAATTGCAGTTTTCATCTGCAGCTCTCAAAGTGTTTTACCATAGTAAATTAAGTCTCCCCTAATTTGGGCTGGTCAGAGTTTGGGATTTGAAGCTTTTTACTCGAGGAGAATTTGGGTTTGTGTTCAAAAAGGAGAAAATAAAAAAAAAAAAGAAATGAAAAGAAACTCTTCTTCCTTCAAACATTCGTTTCCTTCTGGTGAGAAATACGTAGTGGAGAAAACTCACCCCACAACCTGTAAAAATGCTAAAGGGGATGAAGAGGCAAAACGCCGCTGGCAAAAGAGGAATTGCCATGAAGCTACAAGCTTTTTTTGTGGCAGCAGAATTGGTTTTACTGCAAGCTGCTCAGGATGTGGTTGCACATCACCTCTTGCCACACTGGGGGTTTCCACAGCTTGTATCAGGGATAACTGAGATAAAATTACCTCATTATGGGAGGAAAACCACCCCTAGATCCATTTTTGTTCTTCAAATATCAGCTTTTTGGGGAAGGGTCAAGCTGGCTTCTCCTTCCTAAGACCTGGCACACCCTTGGCTTTGAAGCACTGGAGATGAAGCCACGCTTATTGCAAGCTGACAACAACATCAGGGCACGGCTGCCCTTGACTAGATCAAGGATGACAGCCGCTCCTCCGGAGTCACATCTTGGCCCACGCTGGAACAAATATGCTTCCAGCAGGCAATGAAGCTGAGTAAATCAGAGATGACAATAAAAGTATCGAGGAAATTCTCCGTCTGGGAGACAGAGCACACCCGGCACACAAGGTTCAACTTTAATTTGTGAGGAGACCTGTGCGCTCGAGAGGTTATCGCATGAATACCAGTGTAAATGATATCACCATGGGCACCGAACAGGCAGCTCACTCACAAACCCATTAGCTGGTAAACACTAATCTTTGGTAATTTCAGCTATTAAAAACAACTTAGGGAGAAATCAGATCCCATTCCACAGAGAGCGTAGGGGTCTCAATGACTATTTCTGAAGTCTTCCCCCACTCATTTGAGTTAACAGTCTCTGACTTTTATATCTTTAGCTGCTGTGCTGCTTTCAGGTTTATTAAATTTACAACCAGAGAGATAAGACAACTTGTTATGATTCCCAAAGATACCGAGAAGAAAGGCAAAGTTTCTCGGTCATCACGCTGAGATGCAAGCTAGGAAACCAGGGAGGTCCAGAAGACCTCTTCCCCAAGACTATACAACAAAGACAGACATTGCTCAGTGCCCATATTTAGTCACAATTCAATAAGTTCATTATATACATGACACACTCACCCCCCACCCCCCCAAACACAAGCATTTTTACACAAATGTCCCTCCAGACACATTGACAATGACAAATAGATGACATCATTAAATGCAATACTCCAGTGTGGTGGGGAAAGGTTCGCCTACCCACTAGTAAGAGAGAAACACCACAGCAGCAGCCACCTTTGGGCACTGCTAAGTATGTTTGACACGTGTATCCCCATTCTTCCCACTGCCCAAATCCCTCCTATTCACACATTAAGTCCCACAGTTCCTCTATGAAGAAGGCGTCTGGTTTTGACATCCCAAAGGCACGGGGTGGAAAGATTGCTGGAAACACAATGAAAAATGTATTTTCCCTTACCACTAACTAAAAGCTCCTTTTCCCTAAAATTGCTCCTCAATCAGTTGTCATCAAAATTAACCCCTTTTTGCCGGATCTGGAAAGTTTTATAGCCCATCTTCACACGTGTTTGATGAGCAGACAGCTCACAGGATGACAGCACCTCTGTGTTTCACTTGGTGCTTATATGTTCTGTGTTACATGTGAAAGGAGATTGTCCCTCATCACACTTAAGAGGATTTCATAGTGTTGATCACAGAGCAGGGCAGATGCTCCCTGCAATGTCTGGGTTAAAAAAAAAAAACCATTAAATTCATCCTGGTTTTTACAAGCCATGAGAAAGGAGAAGAAAGGACACAGCCAGGCGCAGACCACTGACATCTATTATGCATCGTGATGGGAGAAGAGAGTAGACTACAGGGAGATTTTTCTTTTGGCACTTATTGTCTCCTAAACTCTGCAATCTATACAGTATCTATGTTTGTAATCACTCGAAAATTTTCAATTAAATGTAAAAAACCAGAAACAAGTAAATCTATTCTCTCTTTTGACTGTTTTATTGATTAAAATGGATGCCTGAGCTGCGACCACTGAACCATGAAAAGCAATCTGTCTTGGATGGGTAAGAGATCGTTAGGAAATCGTTTTGCTGAGGCAAGAATAACTGTGCATGTACACACTCACACATGTGCACACACGCTCATGGTGCATGGGCATGGATACACACATGCTACTGGCGAATGAGCCATTTGCAATGAATGATAAAACTGTATATACATGGAGTTTTTTTCCACTATCAAAGCAAATCTGTGGTGTCAGCCTGTCACAAGACCTCTCCTCACTTTCTAAACTCCATCTTCTTTGGAAGAAAAACCTGTGGAGCTGAAAAAAAAAACCACAAGGTGGGAAAAGAGAAACCTCAAGGTCTGTCCTTTGCTACAAACTTTTCAAGTTGATGGCAAGGAGATTCTGCAGCTGATGTTTCACCTTCCCCCTCTGGCCTCCATCCTTTCAGGGAGAAGCAGAAGATGTTAAACAAGTATCAGACATCACTGGGAACACTTCGTTTTGCAAAGACTGGCTGGCTTGGGCGTAAGTTAACTACCAGGCACAGGAAAGGAGGGAAGAAACTTCCAACATGAAGCTTTTGCCACGAGCACTCACTTAAGGATTCCCAGACTGCAGTGGAAATATCTAATATTGGCTCTATAGCTACAGGAACAGATGGAGAACACTTTGGTCTGCCCTCACAATACTCTTCTTTTTACAGAAGGCTATCCTGATATCAACTCTGTTTTATCTGAGTACCTCAAGTTGAAGCTTAAATTAACCGAACATTGGTTTTTTGTTGTATCAGATCATCATCCCACACGCTAAAAGCCTTGGGGAGTTCAGTTCTGCAAATCCTCAACCTTTGCAGGAAAAAGATCTCATTTGCCGAAGCCAGCTTGTAGCCTGCTCCTCTCTAGGTATCCTGGACACATCCACCCAAGAGAAGAGCCCTGGAGAGAGGTCAGGTTTACCAAACCCTGCTGCAAAGAGCAACTCTGAGAAAAACCTCAGCTAATAAGCACCACACTCGCCCTCTCAAACAGGAGTAGCCTGAAACTCTGTTCAAAAAATCCACTTTCTAGCAGATTTTTGTAGACTAGGATTGAGATTCCAGCAGCTTGCTCTCACCAACACAGGTCCATCAGAAGCTTCCTCATCTTAGCAGTGGAAAGACCTACCACAGCCACTCTACCAGCCGGGATCTCTAGGAGAGACAGGGATGCCAGGCAGGAGTGCTCAGCTTTGAGCAAGACTGGAATGCTGAGTGCGTTCATCAGAGCAGCATTACTAATGAATTCAGCACTTAAACACGTCGTCATTTAGGAAGGAGGGGATACCCACCTCCCCCCACACTCGTCCGTGGTATTTGTTAATGGAGAAGAACGAGGCACAACAGCAGATTTCAGCCTGACTCATGCAGTTTGCACTTTTATTGCATGCCTTACTTTCCCTCCCCCTTCTTCAAAGTGCAAGCAACACATAAAAGAGAGCTGAAGAGCAAGGAGTGCTTGGAAAATGCTGCTCCCCACCATTTCTACTCCACTTGGATGTGGTGCAAACTGTGATTACATTCCCACACTCCAGGCAGCTGCTGCCAAGGGGTCAGCACAGGGATGCTCGCAGATGCTGGGCAGCAGCCAGGTGCTTTGGGAAGTGTAAGTTTTATTATTGCTTTTGATTTAAAGGCAAATAATAATGGGAAGATAATAAAGTTTCAAGCCTCTGAACTGTCTGGGCCAAGAAAGGCATTACCAGGTTTTGCAGAGCGGATTACTCCTGCCATGACCACAGCCACTTTTGCCAGGCAGTATCAGATAAAAGCAGTAAACACAAGCAAATCAGAGGTGATCTACAGGGTTCCAGCCACTTGCATATGGTGAAGGACTATGCAGACACGTCCCCCAAGAGGAGGCACTGAATGGGTTAGCATCCCTCAGATCCTTTAATATATTTTCCCTAATTAAGCTGTTCAATTCGCCACCTTAAATAGCTGCCAATAGCTGCTACAAATTGATTTATCTTTTGATGAAGGTAAAATTTGCTGGAAAAAAAATATGAGAGGCAAACAACATATGGGTTTGGGGGGGATTAAATTACTTTGTCTTGTGTTAAGATTTGAACATATTCTGGAGGCAGGATGAGTCTTTTGCAAGTAAATTGTTTTTATACTATACATTCATTTCTATGTAAACAGGAGTATACTAATTTACACATCCACCTACAATACCTGCTAGATAACAGAAGTATATAGTTAAAAGCCAAATGAGATCCCGAGCACTCTGTGGGCACAAACACACACAAATAAAAAGCAATCATCCTGCAACTTGCCTGGAAGGGGGGGAAGAAAGCCTTCTGGAAACAGAGACAATCCATCCATAATAGATATGGCCTAAAGCAGTCTCTACATGAAGGGTCACAAGTAACTCAGGTGGTAGAGGTCAAGTCTCACAAACTGCTTTTCAATTCCCCCAAGTCATCGCTGCCTATGAGCTGCAGCCCCCTCGTATGGCATCAGCTTAGAGCTTAGCACCTCCACTTCATCACTTTGCAGGGTTGGTTGTTTGGGTTTTTTTTAACTCTTCAGTAAGAACTATAAGGTGAAGAGGGATAAATATTAAAGAGTAAATCAGCCTGACAAGACCAAGAACCAGCAGCAGTCAGCTCAGGATAATTTGCCTCATGTCGAATGAGAAGTTCCCCCGGCAGGATGGGACAATATAACCCCACAAAGTGAGAGAGGTGAGACAAGGAGATGGCCTCTGCAGCTCCAGGATCGCAATGAAAGGGGCCTGCGCTCACTGATGTCCCTGCAAATACACAACCTCCTCTTTTTCCCAGCAAAAGCCGTGCTCTCTTCACCTCTACAGCAGAAATTGAATTTGCCTGCCTGCTTGCTCGCTCCAAACCAGCTTCTTCACTTCAGATCATCTCCAGCATCAGTTTCTCCAAAGAGGGAGTGAGAGTTCAGTTTGAGAGCTGTGGAGATAGCCGTGAGGCGGGGCTTGCATTTATCAGCTGTTATTCTCTGCATCCACTTCATCAGCTATTTTGGACATACACGTTTTCCACACAAGCACATGCCAGACACCTGAGTGTGGCTAATTTGCCCAGACAGGCAGTAAATACATCCCATCTCATGCTTCCTCCCAGAATAATGTGCTTTCCCAAGTCGGCTGCCATGTAAATCATCAACTTGCAATTTATCCTAAGCTACATTTTCAACCTGTTCTGAACACACCAGAAAACAAACAAACAAACCAACCTATCAGCAGAAGGTCTGGTAACCCCTTCTGCCACGGCTCAACATAAATACTTCTTCCCCGGCCAATATTTTTAATTTATTGAAGAAGAGACATGCACTGAATTTATGGCTTCCCAGATGAATTTCCAACTTAGATTTAGAGGAGACCTAGATTTTCTTCGAGCTACACAAAAGGCATTTACATAAGTTTTTGTGCACCAGAAGCTCATTCCTTCAGTCTCTTTCTCTCTCACCATACGAGCATCCAACAACTACCCACCCCATGGTTACTGCAACTCAACAACTTAGAGGTGGACAAGAAAAAAACCTGATGAATTGCATGAGAAATAACATGCCTGTGATTTGTTTTTCATCCCCTTGGCATTTTTTTATTTAGATCTTCCTGCAAAATCAGAGTGAAGTAAAGAATCGGGGTTGGTGGCACTGCCTGGGCTGCAGCTTTCCGAAGGAGGAAGGGAAAAAACAATGTTTTCTTTACAGAAAGTGAGCCAGAAGGCACTAGAAAAACCTCTCTGGGAACTTTCCGGCAGGAAAACAAGACATCTTCCCCAGAATTCCGTTCAGAAAATTTTTCTTTCCAACAGAAATTCCTCAAAGCTTGTCGAAAAGGTCTGATTTAAGCAGTTTAGGCATCTTGCAGCTGGGGGGAGCACCGTCCTAGGGGGATCTCCCTCTCATCCCAGTCCTCTCTGTGCAGAGAGTAAGAGCCTCCCATGCATCTCTGTCTTCTCAGTTTTGTGTTCAAAACACTTGAGAATCTCTCTTTTGTTCCTTGACTGTCTCCCTTAATCCCTTCCTCAGTCATTATTCAATATTTGGTTTTGAGACTACATTATTTAACTTGGCAGAGCGTTTTGGGACGCCGCTCACATAAAAGGTTCTATTTTTAAGAATCGGAGGGGACCGTTGCTGGAGCGGCGAGGAGACAGTTCTGACAACAAAGAGGAGACCAAAAGCTTCACCCATCAACAAAAACCACACCAAAAAAAAAAAAAAAAAAACAAACTCAACCCAAAGCTCTCCGGGGAAAGCAGACTGACAGCCCCAAAACCATCATCGGAGGGAATAAATCACCAAAGCGAACTCCGGTGTCGGGAATTTTGTGACGCAGAAAATGGCTTTGTACTTCCCAATCAAGGAGTGCCTTCCTCCATAACGTATGCTCTGCTTTTTAACATCATTATTTGTGCAACAGTTTTCACATTTGCAGCCTTCCACCGGCTGTCAACCTGGAAGGAGCAGGGGGAAAAAAAAAAAAATCAAATTTTAAAATACTCTTCTTCAGAGACAGGATTAAAGAAGAAAGAAAAAAAAAA
>WBNH01004704.1:0-134461 GCA_013401255.1 Urocolius indicus | reverse complement strand
CTGAGGTTAGACAAATGGCCGAAACCACGACAACCTGCTTCTGCAAGGGGTTGGACTAGATGATCTCTGAAGGTCTCTTCCAACCCAACCATTCTATGACTCTATGAAAACATCAAAGCAAAATTCCATTTATACTTATGCTGCTATGAAACATTCAGTCTAATATTGAATATTATCCCCATTATTTTCCTCCTTTACTGCATAAAAAGATGGAAAACTAGGGAAAAATTCTAAAAAGTGTCAGGCTGGATGGAATTATTTTAAATTCAGGCATAAATAGAGACTTTTCCAAACAACTTTATTTCTCTTTTTTAATATTTTACTCTTCACTTAAAAATGTATTTCCTCATCCTTACTTTCATAATGATTTTGTCATAATGGTTCATGTCTAACTTCCTAAAAAGCTTTGAGTAGTTCTCTGTGATTTTAAAATATGCATTTTTACCCACAGAGATTTGTGCTTGAAAAACTAAGCAAGAGGTGATCTGGGTAAATGGAACGCTGCAATGGGAACTTCATTTTTTTTTCTTTGAGCCCAGTTAAGAAGTGTTCAGAAAAGACTAGAATTACTGGCACAACTTGTCTGTCTTCCCATTCAGTCCAGAGCCAAATCCAATTAGTGCTAGTTAGTGATGCTTTCCTCATGTGAAAAGATGGGTGTAACATGAAAAATCAAAGTAAATGGACATGTAGAAATCATTTAGACCACCTGGTGCCAGTTATCTCACCAACTGTGGCAAGCCAAATGCAAATGCTCAAGACATATACCACATGCTGTTCCTCAAGGTGGATTTTAGTTAGTATTTGAAGATGAAACATATTCTTTGAGACAATGGAGGTTTTTCAGTATTTCCAAGATGGAAGATGGGAAAAACAGCAGAAATCTGATATGCATGTTCATACCTCTGAAACTCTCTAAGATTCTCTTGCTCTCTCCACTCAAGAGGTAAAAATCTTTTATGGATGTTTTTCTGTCAATCAGATATGTGTAAATACCCTTACTCCTGTTGTCATGGTTTGACATGATAGCCAATTCTGGTAAGAGGGAAGGGGTTGTAAAGATGGTGCCTGTAAGAAGTTGTTTGCAACTGTCCCCAGCTCTGAGCCAGACCTACTTCTGGGGCTGAGCCAATTAGACGCCTCCATGATCACTTTTTAAGAAGCCAGAAGAGGAGGTTGCTTCCTCTATCTTCTTCCTGCTTCTTCCTTCTTCTGTCCCTTCTTCTTCTGACTGGTGGTGGTGCAAGGAGTAGGAACAGTGAGAGAAACAACCATGCGGACTCCAAGGTCAGTGATGAAAGAGAGGAGGAGGTGTACCAGAGCAGAGACTCCCCTGCATTCTATGAAGAGCACTGGTGAAGCTGAGATTTATTTTCATTTCTTTAAAGACTCCACATCAGTGGCAGAGACTCATTTTGATACAACTGACTCCAGACCAGGGGCAGAGACTTATTTCGTATAGCTGGCCCCAGACCAGGGGCAGCGATTCACTTCACTACAGACCCTGAGCCAGGGGTATTGATTTTCTTCTTTAAATCTATGGCCAGAGCAGGCTGTATCCCATGGGAAAGATCCTTTATCGCTATGGCTGGAGCAGGCCATGTCCCAAGGAAGGGACCTAATATCCACTGCTATANGAATAGTAATTGGCAGTGAGCCCTCCCTGCCCTTGTCTTAATCCACAACAACCTTGCTTATCTTTTTACTCCCATTTCGCTGAAGCCTCCGCCATCCTAACGAGTGGGGGTGAACGGGGGCACCAAGCGAGAGACTGTCGTGGTGCTACTGTGCTAGCAGGACCAAACCACAACACCTGTGTAGAAATTGCCACTCATCATTTTAAAGGCATAAAGGTATAACACAACCTTGGGCCACTGCGATCTTGCCTGGAACAACCTCTAAATAATATGTTTGAGGCAACAGTAACTTGGAGAAATGTTTGTATGGGTGATACACAAGCCATTAGACTAGGATCACTTTGCTCTAAAAATCTATGAAGCTACAAAGGTATATTCAAAGAGGTAAACAGTTTCCAGTAAATCCACAGAGATTCAGTAGGGAATTGCTTATACATGTCTAGTAATCTCAAAATGTGCATTTGTAGGAATAAAGAAATACTTTTGTATCCCTGAGCTTATAACTCAATCTATTGCAGATATCCTTAGAAATTCCACTACAGGGCCCAGTAGATTGTGTCACTGTAGGGGAAATTCATTTTAGAAAGAAAAAAACATTTTGGGGAAATCTAAAACCATTTTTTAATTATTACTTATTTTATCAACTAGTTTTGTAAAAGCAGGATACAAGTAATTATGAGTGAAGTAAGTTCACATAATGATATGAGAATCTTACCATTAATGTATCTCCTTTATAATTGGACAACGATTTGATCTGTGAGACTTTCTTATTTCTGCACAACTGTCAAAATAATTCAGCTGAAACAGTTCTGTTCTCAAAAGCATTCGTTCTACAGATCTGTTCTTCTCAGTGGGACATGCTGAAAATCAAATAATGACGAATATCTCTCTGTTTCATTTGTATGTTTAAATGGAAATTAACTTTTTGGACAATCTGTCTTCATATTGGTTTCAAAATAGGAGTTATTAAGTTGTTGATTGTTTTTAACAATGTATTTTAAAGTTTAATAACATAGATCATTCAATGTTTTTACACAAAAATAATGTTTCAATTTTTTAACAGAATTTAAACAACAACTAGGTATTCAAAAGCTATTTCCATATTTTAAAATAATAAATATCATACTTATCACTTTAATTTGTCTTTAGCCTATCTAAGAGTTCTGAATTGTTCTAATAAAAATTATTCTTATTAAATATTGCCATAAAAACAATGGTACTACCTTTCACCCTAAAATGAATGTAGACTAGCCTTTTACTGGATAGTGAGTGTTAATATAACTGAATGGACACAGAACAATTGAATTCTCTGAAACAGAGGATATATTTCTGAAGAACGCAGTGATTTCTACCTCAGAAATATGGGTTACAGAATTGGAAGGAAGTTTTTATCCATTAAACTTCATGAATTTCAAGAAAATGTTGACTTTCTTTATAAAAAATCTGAAATCCATTCCAAACCAGTCAATTGTTAATAATAATAACATATGTCAAAAAGAACAAGCTCAGCTATGCTCTAATAAGTTCAGGACAAGCACTTGACACCCTATTTCCCAATTCCCCTTGGAGGTTTCTAACTTGTTATAGAGAGTATCACTAAATGAGTCACTCTCTCCACTCCCTTTTTTTCTTCTTGTGCTGATTTTGTCTGGGCCAGGTTTTTGGTAACGGAGGGAACTACACGGGTATTTTCTTTATACCAAGGTCTGCCAGAAGCTTCCCCTGTAGCTAATAGGGCTAACACCAGTCAATTCTCAGATGGACCCACAGCTGACCCAGGCCTGGCCAATTAGTGACTGAGGTAACACCTCTGTGAATAATGTATTTGGGAAGTTGTTGTGCAGTTGCTGGACTGCAGCAGCAACAAGGAGTGAGAATGTGCAAACATATCATCAGACACCTATCAGTGGAGAAGGAGGGGGAGGAGGGTGCTTAGGCATTGAAAGACTCCCCAGTGACCTGTGATGAGGACCGTGGTGAGGCAGCTGTGCCCCTGCAGTTCATGGAGGCCACTGGGAAGCAGGGATCCACTCACAGCATGTGGAGGACCCCACGCCAGAGCAGGTGGATGCCTGAAGGAGGCTGTGAATCTGTGGGAAGCTCACCCTGGAGCAAGTTCCTGTCATGACCTGGGCGCCTGTGAGAAGAGAGGAGCTCCCACGATGCAGGTTTGCTGTGAACACTTGTGATCCTGTGAGGGACTCAGGCTGGAGCAATTGGTACGTGAAGGACCGTTCTCCTGGTGGATGACCCACTTTTAGGACAGGCTGTGAAGAGCTGCCCCGTGGGCGGCCCCATGCCAGAGCAGTTCCTGAGGAGCTGCGGCCCATGGGAAGGACCCACGCTGGAGAAGTTCATGAGGGACTGTCTCCCGTGGGAAGGAACCCACACTGTAGCAGTGAGAAGTGTGAGAAGGCCTCCCTCTGAGAAGAAGAAACAGTAAAGTCCATCTGTAATGAACTGACTGCAACCCCCATTCCCTGTGCTGCTGGTGGGGGGAGGAAGGAGAGTCCTGGAGGAGGGAGGGATGGGGGGAGCGTTTTTAGATTTGGTTTTACTTCCCATCTCCTTGTTCTGATGGCGTATTAATAAATCAAACCCTTTTCTCCCCAAGTTGAGTCTTTTTTGCCCATGACACTGATTGCTGAGTAATCTCCCTGTCCTTATCTCAACTCACAAACCTCTCATTATATTTCTCTCTTCCCTGTCCAGTTTAGGAGGGGGAGTGATATTAAGACTTGGTGGGCACCTGGCCCCCAGCCAGGGCTAAACCACCACCCTTCTTGCCTCTGCCTGAAAGAACTTCTGAATAGCAACTTCACCAATTCATTCCTCATATCAAGTCTGTGACTGTGCTTACCAGTTTATATTCAACAGAAGATAGTGGTGTTTGTACAGCTAACTCTAACTCAGCTCAATGACAGAAGGTGAGATGTTACTTTCACTACTTTCTGCCTTTTTGCACTCCTGAATGGAAAGAGTTCTTATAGTCTCAAAGACCACAACACTATACAGTGTTTTGGGAAACCACTGAAAGCAACCTGGAAAGCTGAAAAAAATTTAGAATATAGATGTTTGTCCCATTAGATGATTATCTCAGAGACAGTTCAACTTGTTCTTTCTGTGCTCAATATCTACTCATATTAAAGAATGTATTTTTTTTTTCTTTAATACCATTAGCTTATCCACAACAAAAACACTTGAGGATATTAAACTGGTCTATTCCTGTAAAGCTTCTCAAATATAATACCTTAGTCTATAACACTATCAATATTTTAAAATGCCATCAAAAGCACTTAAAAGTTTATTTTGTCAATAGAACACAGATAAATGTTTTTGTTCTGGATTAAAAACACTCTGGATTTCTGTTTAGATATTTAATATCATTAATTTTTAATGAATGGCTGATTTTAATGGACATTGTGTTTCAAATCACTTCTAGTACTGAATGAGGGTGACCTCTTCTATCAGACATTCACAGCTCTAAAAGGTCATAACAACCTGGTGACAGAAAAGAGCATGAGTATCTACAAGGATCAGTAAACAAAAGACTGAGCATCTAAATCTGAGTTCCAAGAATTTTCTATTACATTTGGATAAACTCTCCTGGAAATTAGTCTTGATAGCCTCAATTTATTGAGAATGTAGAAAGTTTTGGTTTTAAAATGTTGGATGTACTTTTCTCCTTTTTGTTTTTCTTACAACATACACCTCAAATCCAATCTCAGGAAATTAAAAGATTTTATCTCTATTATGTAAATATAGGCCAGAGTTTCAACGTTGTTTTGTTAAAAAATGAACCAATAACAAACAAGTAAGATTTTAGTAAGTAATAAGGCAAGTTAGAAACATAATTCCCAATGAAATTCTCCATTTAGTGAGATAGACAAGTACTAATTCAGATATTTAAAGCCAAAATACACAGCACGAGTTATATCTTTAAGTCCCATAACATTTGGTTGTAGTGTTGAATAATCAGTAATTATTAATTCACAGTGTGACCACACAGAATCCCAGAATTACAGAATCACAGAATGGTAGGGATTGGAAGGGACATTTAGAGATCACCTAGTTCCACCCTCTGCAGAAGCATGTCCACCTAGGTTGTATAGCAGTGCATCCACAGGCAGGTCTTGAAGACCTCCAAGGAAGGAGACTCTACAACTTCCCTGGGCAGCCTGTGCCAGGGCTCCATTACCCTCACAATAAAATAGGTTTTCCTTATGTTTAAATGGAAATTTTTGTGTTCCAGATTCATCCCATTACCCCTTGTCCTGTCACCAGATACAACAAAAAAAGACGTGATGCCCCAATCTCCTGACATCCACCACTTAGTTATTTTTAAATATTAATGAGATCCCTCCTCAGTCTTCTCCAGACTAAACAGCCCCAGTTCTCCCAACCTTTCCTCATAAGGAAGATGTTCCAGTCCCCTGTTCATCTTGGTGGCCCTGTGCTGGACTCTCTCTAGAAGTTCCCTGTCTTCTTGAGCTGAGGAGCCCAGAAATGGCAGAGCAGAGAGGGAGAAGAATCTCCTTTGACCTGCTGGCCACACTCTTCTTGATGCATTCTAGGATGCCATTGGCCTTCTTGGCCATGAGGGCACATTGCTGGCTCTTGTTTAGTGTATTATCAACCAGGACTCCTAGATTTCTCTCTGCAGAGCTGCTGTCTGACAGATCAATCCCCAGCCTGTACTGGTGCAAGGGATTCTTCCTCCCCAGGTTCAGGACTCTGCACTTGTCCTTGTTGAACCTCATGAGGTTCCTCTCTGCCCATCGAGATCCTGTTGAATGGCAGCACAGCCTTTTGGGGAATCAGCCAGTTCTCCTAGTTTGGTGTCATCAGCCAACTTGCTAAGGGTACACTCTGTCCCCTCATCCAGATTGTTGATGAGGATGTTGAACAAGACTGGCCCTAGAACTGATCCCTGTGGAACTCCACTGGCTACAGGCCTCCAACTTGATTCTGTGCCAGGGATGATGTTTGGCCTAAAGAAGAGACACACATACTGAATAGGAATAAAGGGGTTATACTTCCTTAATACTTAGAATCATAGAATCATAAAATTGTTTCAGCTGGGAGAGCTTTTGGCCAATATGGACATACCTTCATTCATCTCAAGACAAATGTTGAAAAATGATCAGGGCTTAGTAAAGTACCATGAGAAAGTTTGAAAACATGTAATGCAACAGAAGTCTCAGAGAGATCAGTTTGTATAACCTACCAAAAAGGATAATCACTAACAACCACCAGAAAACCACTGGAAATGCAATACAGAAGAGAGGAAACAATCTAGGAGACTGAGCCTGTTGTTTGAACAGAGAACAACTTGTGGGTGATGTGATGATTGGATGTCATCTTGGGCATAGTGATCAATAAACCATAAAACTTTTGCTTCTTGGAGAAGTAAGGAGAGAGGTCAGCAGAACTACTACCTTGGACTTCCAGAGGGTGGATTTTGGCATGTTTGGGAAACTGTTTGACAAAGTCCCTTGGGAAACAATCCTAAAGGGCAAGGGGGTCCAGGAAGGCTGGAATTTCTTCAAGAAAGGAACCTTCAAGAAGGAGCAAGTTGTCTCCAAGTGCCAAAACAAACAAGCCAGGAGGGAAGACCAGCCTGACTGAACAGAGATCTTCAGCTGGATCTGAGGAAAAAAATGAGAGTCTATGACTTTTGCAAGAAAGGACTAGAGACTCAAGAGGGCTGCAAAAATATAGTGACAATAAGGAAAAGCCTAAGCTACTTAATGTCACCTTTGCCTCAGCCTTTAACAGTAAGACCGGTTCTCTGGGTACCCAGCCTCCTGAGCTGGAAGACAGGGATGGGAAGCAGAATGAAGCCCCCATAATCCAAGCAGAATTGTGCAGTGACCTGATACATGTCATAGATACACACAGGTCTACATGGCCCAATGGGATCCACCCAAAGGTACTGAGGGACCTGTCAGAAGTGCTCACCAAACCACTCCCCATCATCTACCAGCAGTCCTGGCTAACTAGGGAGATTCCAGTTGACTAGAAGGTAGCAAATGTAATATTCATCTACATGAAAGATTCAGGGAACTACAGGTCTATCAGCTTGACCGGGGAAGGTTATGGAACAAATCATCTTGGGTGCCATAATGTAGCAAATGGGACAATCAGGTGGTCAGGCCCAGTCAATGTGCTTTATGAAAGGCAAGTCTTTCTTGACTAACCTGATCTTCTATGACAAGGTGACCCGCTTAGTAGATGAGTCAAAGGCTGTGCACGTTGTCTACCTAGACTTTAATAAAGATTTGACATCATTTCCCACCACATTCTTCTGGAGAAACTGGCTACTCTTGCCTTGGACAGATATACTCTTTGCTGAGTTAGAAATTAATTGGATTACCAGGCCCAAAGAGTAGGGATTAATAGAGTTAAATCTAGTCAGCAGCCAGTCACCAGCAGTGTTCCCCAGGGCTTGATGTTGGGGCGTGTTCTGTTTAGTACTTATTAACTTATCTGTTAGCACTTATCAATGATCTGGACTAGGGCATAGAGTGCACCCTCAGTAAATTTACTGATGACACCAAGTTGGGGGGAGTGTTGATCTGCTGTAGGACGGGAAGGCCCTACAGAGCGATCTGGGAAGACTGGATGAGTGGGCTGAGGCCAGTTGTATGAAGTTCAACAAGGTGAAAAGCAAGGTCTTGCACCTGAGTCACTCAAAGTCCTGCATGCTACAGGCTTGGAGAAGAGTGGCTGGAAAGCTGTCTGGAGATAAAAAACCTGGGGGTGCTAATTGACAGCTTGATGAATTTGAGCCAGCAGTGTGACCAAGTGGCCAAGAAGATCAAGAGCATGTTGGCTTGTATCAGAAATAGTGTGGCCAGAAGGACCAGAGAAGTGTGTTCATCCTCCTCTACTCACCATTGGTGATGCTGTACTTTGAGTATTGCATTCAGTTTTGGGCCTCTCGCTGTAAATGCGACGTAGATGTACTGGAGTGTGTCCAAAAAAGGGCAATGAAGCTAGCAAAGAGTCTAGAGCACAAGTCTTATGAGGAGTGGCTGAAGGAACTATGGTTATTTAGTCTGAAGAAAAGGAGGCTCCGGAGAAACATGGCTCTCTACCACTACCTGCAAGGAGACTGTAGTGAGTTGGGTGTTGGCTTATTCTGCCAGGTAACAAGCTATAGGACTAGAGGGAACGGCCTCAATTTGTGGCAGCAGAGTAAATCTCCATGTAATTGGATATTGGGAAAAATCTCTTCACTGAAAGCGTTATTAAATATTGGAATAGGCTGTCTGAGGAACTGGTTGAGTCATCATCCCTAGAGCTATTTAAAAGACTTAGGGACACTTAGAGACATGGTGTAGTGGTGAAATTGGTAGTATAGGGTTTACAGTGGGACTCGATAATCTTAAACCTAAATCATTCTATGATTCTGTGACCTCACAGACAATCTGTTTTAAATTTCTCTATACTGTCACAGTTTCAAGATGAAGCTGTCTGTTCCCCTAGTAAATTACAGACTTGGGTTTGACTCCACTCTGGATTTGAGGTAATAGAGATGGGTTTTCCTCCTGTATAAAGTACTCTAACCAATAGGAGATTAGCAGAAAACACTGTCTCCCTTGCTTCTATTGAAATGGAAACCTCTGGTGAACTTGCTTTGTGCTGAACACAGTGATACCTACCTGCATTAAGGGTGGTCAGACTGACAGCTATGCTACGTTCAACCCCTTAGGATTTCTTTCTGAATGATGTAGGAAGTTAAAAAGAAGCAGCACAAAGTTGCCCATGCTCTTCTGGAGTCTTGTAATTAGGCATCTAAGTAAGTCTCAGATCAAAGAGAGAGAATTATATGAATCCAGTCATCTCCAGCGTGATAAAGCCCCAGCAAGCAGCAGCTTTCTGAGTTAATTTCTTAGGCTAAGCAGTCTAACTTCTGCTTAAATCTTACTTTAAAAGCTCAGGTGGCATTTATACATCCAAGTATATGTTCACTCATATTGCCCAATTTCAGAAGCAGTTTATGTATGCAATAAATGAAGTTATAGAGTCATTAAAATACAGATAGTTAATTATGAAATTTGTGTGATGAAAATAACAGTCTGCCAAAGTATGAAGAAAGAGACAGTGATGAAATCAGGTTCACTGCAGTCTTCAAACTCTGATGATCCTAGCATCCTTTGTCACTTTTTTTCAGGGTAAGTATAGTTGTTCTGCTTTCAAAATGTCAAGAAACTTTCTGAACTTTGTTACCATAGACATACTAATCCTTTTTTATCTGATTGAAATTAATATTTATGAAATATTCAAGCTTAAGATTTGTCTTATACGGTATCTTTATATGCAAATGCTGTACCTGTATAAGCCATTCTAAATTCCGAGTAGCAACTGGGATAAGAAAAGACATTCATATGCTGTCCAAGTTAAGGAGTCCCTTGGTAACCATCTGGGATGAATTTGATTTTAATTGAATATTTAAAATTGAAAGAGAGATAATACACTAAGGATAATATAGCAAATACTTATATGAAAATTTCCAGTTATTTCTAATAATCTTATCATTCCTTCCTGCAGAGAAAAGGTCTCACTATATATATCCCAGGCAACAAAAGTTTCAGCATTTCAGAAATAGAACTATACACAATTACCGAAGTTTAAAAATCAAGTACCAATAAAATTGAGGATATTTATTATTAAGTCAAAGCCTTTGAACCCCACAAAGCATGACCTTATGAAAAACTGTTTAAAGGTGGCAGCTTGAGTTACGCAACATAGAAAAAGTTCACATCATGCTTCCATGAAACTATGAAGCCAAAAGGACCTTTACAGACTCATTTACACACAAAAAAGGCAAATATTTTCTTAACTCTATTCTCCCAACATTTTAGAACTTTCTAGAAATCAGATAGATGCAAGAAAATCCAAAGATACCAATGAAAAAGGATAAGAATATTTCAGTGACCTTAGCTAAGTCCAGTGCTAGCTAATGCTGCCAGATGAGTCTTTCTGATTCAAGTATTTCACTAGTCTCCATCAATCAATAAATCTATGAAAAATTTTGGCAGTTATGAAGGATTAAGGAGACAAGATAAAGGTCATATAGGTGTAGCTTAATAATCACAGAACTGCAGAATCTCAAGGGCTGGAAGGGATGTACATTTAAAATAAAAAAACAAGATCATTAGAGGCGAGGAACAAAACACGTAGTTTGAAAGGCTGTTCACAACTATAAGTGCTGTAAGTACTAGCATAAGTACATACATAAGTGCATAAGTACATACATAAGTACATAAGTGTTTTTGCTTATGAAAATGAGCTAAACAAATAAGCAAACATAGTTTAGCTAGTATAGTTGTGAAACAGAGTTTGTCAGTTTATAAACCACAGTGTGAATTATATATGAGGTAGGAAACTAGAAAGACAATGTATTCTGAGCTCTGTATTGATATTAAAGCGCTGTATTTAGCTCTGCCAACATCAATGGACTTTTGACTGCTTCCTCCAGAATATCTAATATACTGACAGCTAATGGAAAGCCTTCTTTCACCAAATTGGTAGGGAATAGCATATTTAGGGAAGCTCTGTTTTCCATGCCACATGTACTATGAGATTAGCAGAGAGCACCGATGTCTTTATGGCTGCACACATTCTTTCCTGTAAGAAATTTGCTTTCCTCTAGCTGTATTGTATTATTTCCTTTGTATTCCTCAGTAGTGACTGCTAAAAGCTGAAATTTCAGTGATAAGTGTGGCTGAAAACAGTAGTGAACAATAGTCAAAGATTACTTTTACAATACCTGGAGATCCAAAATAGCCACAGATAAGGAATTATTATTTTTATGCTTTTCAGTTATCAAATAATTACTTTATGGAAGCTAATTTAAAGTGATATAATCTTTTTTATGTAACTGTTAGGTAAAAAGACTGATGGCATCCCAGAAGCAGGCAGGGAGGCTCTCCTGAACAGAAGTGTAGCAGTGGAGGACAGATTCAAAGAGCAAATGTGAAATTCATGAAACAGAGATGAGATTTACATAAATGCATGTGTTAACTTTCAGATCACAATTAAAAACACAATAATTAATATATGTGCTTTGAATTACTTCCATCATTCTCTTTTCCATATTGAAAAAGTACAACATTAGTGAACTTAGAGCATTGTAACACTCGCAGACTGTACCTGTATTGATGGTTTTAAAAAAAATTTCTTCCATTAACATTTCCCCTTTGCTGAAGCTCTCAGGATTTTTGTACTAAAGGTCTTGATCCTGCTGTAAGATGTATGCATATAACTGCTAAACTTAGCCTTCCAAATTTGCATAAGGCCCCTGGGTTCCCTTTAGTGAAAAGTAATTATTATATCCCTGCCAGGATTTTTTGGTCTTCAAATATTTCAATTATGTAAGTCTTAGTCTTGTTCTAGATATCTTCCTCCCAGCTGAGAAACTGGTATTTTTGTAACACTATTCTTTCTTTCTTTCCCTGTAGAGATTCAGCTAAAACCTCCCTAGAAATAGTTTCTGATACCATCAAAATTTAGAAAGAAAAAAAAGGTAAATAAACTCTTTATATCCATATGTATGTTTATAATTTATAACTTTAAATGTATGCAAACAATAACTACTGTTCCAGATTTTATTGCTTAAACAGAGCTAATTAAAAACAAATCTCAGGCCCATCAAAATGATTTTAATTTGTCACAGCAGTACTAGATTGGTAAAGAAGTTTCCTGAATTAAAAACACTGGCTGATGGATTTACTTATGTGACTGTCTCTGATCTCTAATGTCCTAGTTGCAAACAACTTCTGATAAAAAGTTATTTTATAAAATTACCTTAACTGAGAGCTATCTAGCAATATTCTCTACAGTAAAGACCAGAAGGATCTCATAAAGTGTCTTGCTTCTCCAGTTCTAGTCCCTGTCTGCTGCTGAGGTGTCACTGACAGATGTTTGAGACCCAACTCTTTACTCAGCATTTTTACGGGCATTTTTTCCAACATCTACATTTAAGCTTCTGTCTCGTCATGTCTCTTAACTCTCTACAGAATATGAATACATAGTCAGTACTTAATAAATATTCAGACACTTAAGATTTCAGGTTTGTAGGAAGTCAGCCTCTTTTTCCTGAGCAATGTGTACTTAAACTTAGCTTAAGCTTGCAGAACAGTTTGTAAAGTTCAGTTTGCAAACCTAGAAACCCCTCTCACAATCTGGTATGGTTAATCCACACCCAGCCATGAGAGGAAAAGTCTTACATGCAGCAGGTTGCCCTGCTCATATGCTAATTTCCACAGGCCACAGGGAATTGTGTCTGTTGTCTCCCAGGAGGAAGTCTTTGTAATAAGAACTCTGTAATGAACCCTGTAGGTGAATGTGCTCTGATGGGATTTTCTATTCAGACAACTATTGTCAAAAAAATGAAGTCACATTGAACAGGGTATGTCTCCACAGCTCCTTCAGGAAAAAGCATGCTTTCGATTCTACACTGAGAACTACTGCCTGTATTCTTGTTGCCAATAATATTTTAAAATGTGATGGAGTAGCTATCAGAATCTCTGTCTTTGCAGATAAAAATAGATGAGAGGGGGCTTGGTCCTCTATTGTTCTTCTTATCTGATGAAAGAATTGTGCTGGCGTCTTCAAAAAGATAGACTTTTCTGAACAGAAGCTAATTAATTTTTCCAATAGGCAAACAATTTTTGCTGTCATTCTCTATGCATTTTGAGAGTTTACTTTAAAAATAAAATACTGCTTAGCAAAATTCTTTTTTGTTTGTTTGCTTTTAAAGTTTTCAGCTTAAGGTTTTCAGCTTTAAGAGGAAAGTTTCCCAACTTTGTCTCCAGGAGAAAGATAGACATTATAATTTTTTTTTATTACTGTGAGTTGACACAAAGCAGTTCTGCTCTAGGAATAAACAGTGTCTGTGTTCAGTTCAGTTAGTATCATAAGGACTAAATCAGTTTTATAGGTGAGAGAGTCAGAAGGATGCTGGTCTAATTAATCCTGTGACAGCAAAGATGTAAACTGTACAATTAGCCTAGCACTAGGTGGTTATGCAACAAAAAATAAATGCCATGGGAACTTTACTAGCACAAAGATGCTAAGGGTCCTTATGTAGTGTTAGATGCTTCAACAGCTAAGCAGGATTTTTTTAAATGAATGTGATGGGTGAGTGTCGGGAAGGAAGGAAGGAAGGAAGGAAGGAAGGAAGGAAGGAAGGAAGGAAAAGTGACTCTAAGAGAAATGTACTCTTTTCATGGGATGTTTTTAGGATTAACTAATTGAGTACTAATTGAGGCAATACGAGCCTCCATCACTTTGCAGCTTGTACTTTCAAAGGACAGGAGAAATTTATCAGTGAACATAACAGTGACTCTGGGGTGAGCTCCTCCCCCTCAGGAAGACATATAACATACTGAGATGATGTTTTTTTTCTGCAATTCAAATCTACTTAGTCAAAGATAATTTATGCTTGAAGTTTCACAGTATTTTAACAGTATAAATATGTGAGATTTGCAGCTTTCAGAAAACTTTGAATTAATTCTATCAGATTATGTGCCTGTGTATGTGTGAGAAAGTTACTGAGGAAGAACCCAAATAATTTTAACTTGCAGTTTCATTTTTACTGCACTTATCTGCTTGGGGGGAAATAAAAGAGTATTTGTTTCACATGTTGCAGGTAGTATTGAAAAATCATATTCTGAGGGCAAAAAAATCTTAAATGTTCCTAAAGTTTTCTCATTCCAATATCCTGAAAAAAATTAGAGCAAATTCAACTTGACAGCTGAACAGTTTTTCTCATGCTTCGTCATGATGGGCAAGGACCTTTTACCTAGATTTCTGGGACTATGGTTATACTGCTAAGTCAAATAGTGACATGTTTAGGTGCTAGAAATTGATTGCCTACACCATTTAGTCACGAGAAAGGTTCCTAGTGCCTGAGTCTCTTGCTTGGCCTCAAAGCAGCACTTGCAAACTATTCCTCAGAGTTGATAGGAGTCATGGACCACAGCTAGTGAAACAGCCCTGCATGCAGCCATCTTGTTTTGGAAATTGAAAGCATTATAAGTAAGGAAGAGGCTGGACTATCCTTTTTGGCTTGGCTAGGCATCACTACGTTAATATGTGTAGATATGGTCTGAGATGTGCATTGTGGAAGTTCTTTCCTTCTCCTTTCCCTCTTGAACTTGTTTTATGTCAAACACTAAAAAGATGTCATCATTAATTGTCAAAAGAGACCAAAGACAAAACCCAACAAGTGAATTACTGGACAGGAAGGAAAGTACATTATATGCAACCTTGAGCCATATAAAATTGTAAAGAGGTTGGTCTTTCAGCTAGGGCTCCTTATTATGGAAGGGATTCTTCACAGTCTTTATGTACATGCTCCTTGGGTGTTATGTTAAAGAAAATTAGATTGCATCAGCTCTTTTCCTGTATCTCAAAAGTTTACAGGCCTCACGACATGTTCCCCTTGTAGGCTCCTTGGCAGAAGTTACAGCTACAATTCCCTATTTAAGAGTAAACTAAGGTCCAAATCCTAAACTAAAACAAAACATCTGACATTATTTAAAATGGTCTCAAATGGCACTAGGCACCCATGTTTAGGAAGAGGAATGAAGTTTCAGTCGAAAGATTTGTTTCACCTGAACATATTTGCATATAAACTGTGTGACTGGGACTGTGGAGACATTGTCACTTTAAGACAGCACTCTTCTGCAGCTTTAAAGCGAGCAGTGCTTGCTATGGCTCCCAGAAATACTTGTACTACTGCTAATTTTTTGCAGTCACTGGGGGAGCCAAATCGGGTAATATAACTGGATAAACCTACCTTTGTAAAAGAAAAAAAAAAAATGAAACTAAAAAATCCACTTTTATAACCAATCGTTTACCAACTCTCACTCCCAAGATACCAAAAAAGATGGAAAATAAAAGATGGAAATAAGCAGAGACAATGGAGTAAGGTGGGACCACACTGTTGACAATAACCTAAATTTATGTTCATTTTAAATGACTGCATAATCATGTCTTTTTATAAAGCAGCCACCAAGATTCCCTCTGCAATCAAGGGTAAAGAGAAGGCAGTTCCAGAGGGTGATTCATCCCCTTTATTTTAAGAGAGAATGAATCACCCTCTAGAGCTGCCTGTCTTTCCCTGATGATTATGAATGGACAAAGTCTGATTTAGACTACTCACTTTTTGATAAGTAGAGAGTGTCAGGAAAACGGACAAAAGAAAAGGTTTAAAGGATTGATAGTTAAAAAAGATACATATTTATGAGTGTCTTATTTACTGATATTTGATACCAACATTTTCAGAAGTGGATATTAAAAGTGAAAATTGTGTGGTTTTTTGTATGTTACAAATTACTTATTTACCACTTAATTGGAAAACAGAAGAACATAAAGTATTTCTCCAGAAGATGTGATATATTTTAGGTTATAGTGTAAATTTCACACTACAGAAGACACACATTTTACTAAGTTTTATTTCTAAGGATAGGGAATGTAACCCAAAAAAAGGCAATGTGTATTAAGAAACAGTCTCTAAAATGGAAAAATGAGTTAAATTCTAGAGTAAATAGGGTCGAGATTGCATGTCTTGTATGATTTGCCCAGGATTTAATGTATTGTTTTGTCAGAAAATGCTAATCGCTATTATCAATCACAAGGTCAATCACAGACCTTGTTAAAAATGACAAGTATGGAATTCACAATTCATTTAGCAAGATGGAGAAGAAACTAAAAATGTTTTGCTTGGGAGCAGCAGAGGCAGTGCAGTCTAATACCTCCTTAGTTTTTTAACCCCTGCTGTATTCTGTGGGCAAGGCTGGTGGTAAACACAAAGAGAACCATCTGATTAGCTGTAACAACATGGTATCTCATTAAACAGTAGTCTAAAATTTGTCGCCTAATGAGACTTCCATGTGTGTCTGTTATATCTGTCAGAGACTGAAAAGTGATCAGAAAACCAAGAGGCAGTAAAAAGGGGAGAGAGCAACTGTGTGATTTTCAGACACAGTGAACACTTGGGAGCAAGGAATGAGATGGAAGGAAGAGGCAACTAGAATCTGCACGAAGGAAAACATCATACTTTTCCCCCAAAGTCTGAAGGGAAAAGAACATTAATATCCATTCTGAAATGAAAATGAGCCCCACAAAATATGTGACTCCTGTCACCCTTTCTCCAAGCTAATGGGAATCAAACCAAGATGGCCCCAAGC
The DNA here is from genome assembly GCA_013401255.1 of Urocolius indicus. NCBI lineage: Eukaryota > Metazoa > Chordata > Aves > Coliiformes > Coliidae > Urocolius > Urocolius indicus. Next base: position 117,618 of record WBNH01004704.1, on the reverse strand, counting down.
ATTTCCTAATTTTTAGAACAGAAGAATCAATGGTATCATTCAAAATAAAAACCTTGAATCTCTTGAACAAAATAGTAAGCATAACTCCGTGTGTGTACTCATCTGAGAGCAGTTTTGAACAATAGCTAGTTACAGGCTTCCGGATTATATGTGTTTGTCTTTTTGTGTGAGTGTGAGGCTAAAATATGGTAGGGCCTCTCTAAAAAACCCCTGCATTTATTATATCTGCAGTACTGAAACTGGAGCCCTAGATGAGAAGAGTAGGACTGTATATATTCATTCAGAGAGGACTCAAAATACCAAAACTGTTAGTAAATAGGTACAATGTTGCTAAAGTTGTTTAACAAAGGCATAAATTGTCTTGAAGCATATTGAAATACACATTTTTCTATACATATTTTAAAATAACTTAGCATTTAAAAACTGTTTCAGGTATCAAGATAAAAATTTTACAATTTGGCAAACTATGACAGTTAGGAAGTACTTCAGAGAGAAAAGGGTTGGTCTTTTTGTTAAAATTGCCAGAGAAATACTGCACAATGTACTTTGCCCTCAGTAAAACTTGTTTTTAATAATTATATATTTTTGTACTTTCCCAGTAGTCTTTTTTCTCCCCTTAGACATAAACAGTACATTAATCTTCTTAAGATGTGGCTTTTATTGAAATAATTGAATTTTTTACTTATTAAGCAGATAACAGTAACTAATAGTCAACACTATCATTTGTCTTGAAGACAGCTGATGATGACAAACTAGTGTCATCTTTCTTAGCTACTGTTTTTCCAGGGTAGAGTTTAATGCTAAATGACATTTGTGGATTAATGCTGTGTAATATGAATATCCTGATGGAAATGACTTCAGAAAACAGACAGGCTGAAAGCAAAGTTCAGGGAAAGTGATATTTCCCAAGGACTATCTTGGGCTTCTGAAACACACTCCATGAACACTAAAATGTACATTTTAAAGAGGCTGTAAGTTTCAGTTTACTTGCATCACTCTCTAAAATTTTGTTTGGTTTGTGATGTTAACTGGGACAAGCTCGGCTAAGACACTTCAAAGAACACTCCACACTTATCTTTTCAAGTAGGCACAACAATCTGACTACATACTATGATCCATTATGGCAGTACAAGTCACACAATTATCCTCCAGACAACATGTCATGCAGGTTACATCATGCAGCCTAGTACACAGCACAAGAGATAAGGTTTCAGAGAAAAGTCCCAAGGCTCTGTTCCAGCTAAAAGAAACTCTGCAGCCAGAAAGGGGAGATTTAAAAAGTTCCTTGAATATATACTTTTAAAGATGTATTGTGCAGAAGGAGAACTTCCTTTTTAGAATGCATCTCATGTGGTACCCCATTGTATTAATCTTTGCATTACCTTCCAGAACCAGCTGTGACAAGTCTCAAAACGTATTGATGTCATGAAAGATGTCATTTTATTTCCATTAAGTTGAACTAATCCACATATTCTTTCCTGCTGAGATTTATACAAGGCAGTATAAGGAAAAAAAACCCAGCTACTTTAGACTTGCAGAGGGGACAAGAATGTTGGGGTTTTTTTTCTGTGACAGAAAGATTGTAATATTAAGTATTATAAAATATTTTACAACATAAGTGAGATGGGCTTTTTCCTAGAATGTAAAATCTATTTTGCATTTTCTATATTCAGGATCTTCGATGTCTATAATTTTTAATATTAATTTGCAGAACTTATCACGGACAGGAATTTACATTTCAAGAAATCTCAAGTCTTAAAAGCACAAAATAGCTTTAAATGCTGTGTTTTGATCTCACTTCTAGATAACAGTAACATTGTAAATGGAGAAGAAAACCATGACATTAAAACTGCTACAGTGGTTAGACTGGTAAATGTGAACCATTTGACATTTAAATTTTTTTTCTGCTAAACGACTAAAAATCTCAAACAAAACTAAAAAAAACCACCACCGATCTGGCCACAAAAATGTACTTCTCTTCTGTACTTTTCTCAAACTGGAAAAGTTCATACTCTCTGTTTCTCACAGAGAAATGTTTGAAGTAATAGAAGTAATTGCATCATATATTGCTGACATATTATTCCACATAATCTTAGAGTATAATTTACAGGAAGTTAGTAATATTTTTTTTTCTCTCCAGTACTTTAGAATACCTCTATTTATATTCTGTCTTTAGGAGTATGTAATGGCTTTCAATCATTTGCAGGTCAGTTTCAAAAATATTAGTAAATTTTAGATGTATTCAGTATTGTGATGTTCTGTAGATTTTCCTCCTTTGAGTTCTAAAATGGGGCTGTTTTAGAGCTCAATAGGGTTTTAAACAAACTTGATTCCTTATCAGGTTTTTTAATCTAAAAATTTTATTTCTTTTCCCTGAGAAATCCGATATACCAAGGTTTATTTGGGATCTAAACTAGAAACAGTTTTCATGGAAAGAAAATATTGGAAAGAATATACTTATTCTTTTTATTAAAATAAAATATTTTTTAACTGTAATTAATTTAAACATTTCCTCCCTCTTTTTATTCTGTAGGACTTATGTTCTATTGGAACATCCTAGCTGGTTTACTATCTTTAATGTCAAAGTCACTTCAGTATTTGTTTTACTAGTTATGTTAGTTTCAGATCTTTCACATACTGTATGGAGAGCAAAGGGAAGGGCAAAGGGATCTTTTACATTTCCTGCATATCTCCTCTCCACTGCTTTTTATTTCAGTGTTTCCCTAGAATTGACAGCTTATTAGACAGGACAGTCTAGTATTGCAAATACTTAATGACATAGGATTTTAATTTCTAGCCTCTTGGCTAAAGCATCTCTTAAAAAATTATTTATTGGAGATTTTTACACTACTTATCACTGTGACAATTGATGTCTGCACAGTATTAGAGGATTTTGAGACACAACATTCTTGCAGGACACTAAAGCGGCATCACAATTTTGCAGACTGCGACTGGAGACAGTGAGGAGAACTTCTGATGAAGCATACCATTGCTACAGAAAAATCAACATTCATATTCAATTAAAATTGATTTACTAACTCCTTTTTGTGATTTTTTTTTTCAAGAATAAGTGATTTTCCAGAAGTGTAACAAACAAATAATGGTATGGTTAAAAACAGTTTGCAAAGCCTCTTAGCCAATGTCTTCCCTACATCTTTTATTTTTAAGTCTGCTTTATATATTAACAACTGTTTTTCTACTTCCATTTGTTGTTTTTGGAAGCCCTAGTTAAACTGCCTGTGTTGGGTGCTGAGTTTTATTTTGCCGATTTATAACATCCACTCATGGCATAGCAATGAAATTAGGGAAAGCAATTCTTCCAAAGCTATTTGTCATAATTAATTCTGTACTATTAAATGGACCAGATCCTGTTCTCTGGTCTTGAAGAAAAATGACATGGCCCAGGTCACATCATACTCATACTGCTAAAATCAGCTCCTTCCCCCAAAATAGGCAGCCCCATCAATAGTGACTATGTGAAACAAGTTCCAGGCCCTAAAGAGTGTGTAGCTGTTCATACAAAGAGATTCAAGCAGCAGGACCCACCCCTGAGCACAATCTCGAGTGACAAAGATACTCTTATTTGAGAGAGAATTGAGTTCAGGATGCTGCTCCAAACTCAGAAGATCAAAGATCTGACCACATATCAGAGCCTCATCTCAGCATTAACATGTTGAGACATCTTTTAGTATCTAAGTCTCCAGATCTTTACTGTACAAGACTAATTATGGTAGGGATACTTTAGCAATACCTGACAAATCTCACCCAAAGGCAAGATGGTTGGAGAATATGCTGTTCAGGGATGCTCCAGAGATCAGTCTCCAAGAAATTTGGCTGTCCACAAAGTACAGTTAGATATTCAAAAAGAATTTGACAATCTCAGTGGTAACAACATGATGTGACTGGATATCAAAGTTGACAATAAGAAGTCTAGGTTTGTCTTACACGATTAAGGCTAAAGGTTCTCCATGCTGTGAAATAGTTCTATTGGTTGAAACATCCATCTGCTGAATAACAACAATACTTTCTAGGAATACTGTAAGAAAATATTTCATTAAAAGTGTTTACTACTATAGTGACAGGTACTGAGAAGTACACTTAATGGATATCTGAATACAAAAGTTAGTACAATCATGTAATAACAAAAATGTAAGGCATCTGAATACCTGCTTTGAGTTTGTTCACTGTTTAACTCTGTTTTCTGTCATGTTTTGTGGACTGGGTTTTTTAAGATTTTTTTTGAGGGGAAGGAAAAGTCAACTATTTCTAAATAAAACGACAAAAGATAGTTTAATAAAAACATATAATAAGTTATCCAGGACAAATTACATGTGCATTTAGAGAAAATACACAGTAGTAAGGTAATTATATTGTACCTTCTCATAGCATGATCTGGTACTACTGCTGTGGATAGACATTCATAAAGAATTAAGAAAAAAACTTACATGCTTTATATTGAGTTACCCATATAAGACAAATAAATCTGTTAAGGAAAAAGAGAAAAAAAAAAGAGAAATAAAAATGTAACTTGCTAGTCTAAGGGACATGAATTTGTTGGACTAAGGCACTTGAATATTTGGTCTACATTTGAGATTTAAGAATGTTCATAAAACATTATTTTATTCTGTGTAACTTGTAAATAAAATAAACCTTTTCTTTTATTTATAAGTAGAATGTCTGTATTGTTACATTAAAAACAAGGAAGTTATTCACGGTTGTGAGAACCAATACTGAAACATGTTAACACTAAGTGGAATTTTAAAGAAGTGGGATAATAGAAATGGAAGGAGAGTTTTAGTTATTTTAAACTATTTCCCTTACCTTCATACTCTGTAATTATTAAGAGACTCACAAGGGGGAAAAAAAAAAAAACAAAAGGAAAATATCTTCTTTCTTTGAGTGGTGAAAAAAGTTATAATTTAGAATTTGCTCTTTAAATAACAATTGACACTTATTTTGTTTATAATAGAGATGTTTGTGACAAATATGCATAAGTTTTAACAATTTTTTAATAAAATGTCAGCAAAATCTTAATAACCTAAAATGAGTGATACTAATATCAAAATGGAATTAATATCAAGATATAACATTTACCGGAGGCTTCTAGTCTGTGCGTAGCCATGTACACACAAGGAAATCCTGAATTGTGGCAAATATATATTATCCAGACAAGCTAAGTTATTACCATTTTACAGATGAGACATTTGATTCCAATTTAATGCTGTACTTGAACAAAGACTAAGTGTGAATGACAACCTTTTCTAACGTATTGGTACTATGTCCATACTACAGACAAGGCCAGGGTAAACCATGGTTTTATCTGGACTGCCTAACAGAAGCTTTTCAGTGAACACTGACAGCAGGTGGAAGAGTAGTGTGTGAGAGAGAAGGTTTCATGAACAGAATGTAAACATCTAAATCTTTTACCAGTTTTTACCCAGAACTACTTATATAGTGTATATACTCAGATGCAGAGCCTGGGAAATACTGCTGCTCCAACTCCAATAGCCAGAGTGACTTGTGCAAGGTCATGAAGCAACCAGTGTCAGAACCTGCATTATGACTGCAAGCTCCAGACTATGGTCTTTGTCTTGGGTGTGAAGGCATTTCAAATTGTTTAAATACTAGCCACTTGCTAAATTATGAAGAGCTAAACAGTCGTTAAGATGGATAAGCTATAATTTTTGTGATACTCTGTAAAAACATGGATGAAATTATATTCTTACGGGCAGTATATCATCAATAAAGGCAATTATTCAAAAAAAGATAGAAACAAAATTACTTAAAAACATTGTATAATAATTTGATTTAAGATTTCTCTTCAATCATGGAAATCAGAACTATTATAGAAGTACTAAAATTAAAAATCTGTGTCAAAGAACCAGACTGAGTAATTAAATCACCAGAGGAGACATCTAAAAAAATTATATGAAATCTGAAGGATCTGACCACTGTGTCAATCTCTGACCTGTGTCCAGACTAGGAATTTTTTCTGGCATGCTAAAACTGGATAGTGATACTTTTTTCATGACTTGATATTATAGCAAGAAGAGATTTCTTTTTTTACCATATAAAGGTCATAAAAAGTTATTAAAATCATGGCTAAACCACATGTTTTTAAATACTCTATAAAGTATTGGCACATTTATTTTTATGTATTTTATTTTATTAATATTATATGCTCAGCTCAGTTGCCCACAAATGGTTATATAGAATCATTTATTTACTTAGGATTATCTGGGCTATTGGACACCCAATTACAAGTGGTATATACAGTTCAAGACACTGGGAAGACCTCCTCATACAAGCAGGATTCCTTAGAGTATCCCAAATGATGCTTACAACTCCACAACTGCATCAAGCCTCTACTGTCTGATAGCTGAACCACTCTCTATTCTCCACTGACTGTACTAACTGGAGACCTGGTGTCATTTCAGATAATGTACGCTGTCCCATGTGACCTAAGTAGAAAATTGGTAAGCCTGAGTAACTCCAGTAACATCTGTGTCATATCTGGAACCCCATGTGTTTGTTTAGATATCCTACAAGATCATAATTGACAATAGGCATCCGTACTTAGGAACCTACATTCCCTCTCTAGGGTTTGGTTGGCTGAATAGCTCTTTATCCCACTGGATATACTGACTGCATCTCTACAGCTAACATGGGAATTTAGACACTCATTACACACATAAACATTCACATATGCCTAAATGTAGCTATATTAAACTTAACATGAATTTCAGCATAATAGCTATATGAGGGTGGTTCCAAAAGTCCCAAACTAAGTCATATCTTCCACATCCATATTGCAAGTCCTAGGAATATTTTAGACGAACATGAGACGGATGTGATATCCTGTAAGATCCCAAATAATCTTCATTCTTCTAGCACATGATTTTTTCTCTATCTGATCTTCATCCCTGTGTACTCTGCTTGACTGGGTCAGAGTCTTTCAGTCAAAAAATGCCAGGCTGGTCAGTCCTTGTTCACCTGGTCCTCCTGAGTACCAGGAGAACAAGATATCCATTTTTCCCTTAAAGAATCCACCGTCAAGGCTTACTAGCTTGTTCTGTGGACACCTCATTTTGCTATTTGCAAGAGGAATCACATACACATTGCTTTGAAGGGAACCAAGAGGAATGATAGAAGAGGATGATACTCCAAGATATTCAGAGATTGGTACATTCCATGGAGAAGCTGAAAAGTCCAGTGTGAATTGGAGAGCAACAAGTTTTCCTTCCCAGGAACCAAATCAAAAGTTGGTGTACTTACCACTAGGTGACATACACTTTATCCTGGGAAGAGGCAAAAACCCCATTATCTTTTCCCAGTATAAATATTTTTTGTCTTATAATGCACACAAGCTATGGGCAAAAGTAGATCCTTAGAGCAAGTATACCCCAATTAGTACTCCCTGACATTAATTCCATTTAACATTCCAGAAGCCACACAAAATGCTGCATAGAGTTTCTGTGCCATTGCTCATTATAAAATACCCCACTAAAAAAACCAAATGGTGAAATCTAAGAAGGCTTTCTGCATTTCATAGAGATCTGCAAAGTAGTGGTTCTTCTGAGACCTGAAAAATACAGAACCCAACAGAAAAACACCATCCTTCCAATTTTATCTCTAAATCAAATTAACAGACTGTCTGACCAGAAATTTAGGCAGCTCTTCTAGACATAATTTTCCACAGAGAGCTAGCATCAAAGGATATTCCTTTCTGAAAGCTGGCCCTGTTGCAGAGCCTAATTTGGAGGAGGTCCAACTCCAATTTTTTTCTCAGACAAATACATGTATTTAATACAGTGAATGAATCGTTTGCAGATCCTTCTAGCTCCAGCTACTCAAGGCAGAACACAAAATGCTCCCAGACTCTTTACAGGATCAAGAGCACTTCTGAAGATTATACTGTTTCTTTTGTCTTGGAAGCATTTGTTTGAAAGAATGGTTATTGACACAGGCAAGAGCTTCTCTCTTCAGAATTACTGCAACTTATCTAAGAATTACTTGGACCTGGGATCAGGAACTTGAAATGGACTCTGGAAAATAACCTGTCTACCATTTTTAGAGAAAACAGCAAGAATAGTCTCTCAGGAAAGAGAGGGGGAGGTCAAATCGTGACCAGCTGGCTGCAGAATTAATTCCCAGCCACGGAGCTCTTTTCTCTGTCTTTTTAGCTCTTTTAGTGCACAGAGGCATGTCCCCTCAGTGCTTGTCTGGAAAGTTATGAAAGTAGCTTGAGCCTAGCAACGTGAGCAGGGCAAAAGAAGAGAGCGAGAGTTATTTGCTATGAATTTCCTACGTGGTTCTGAGAGCTGTACTCTGACGAGGTTCACAAGTAAGTGGCTGATCTTTAAGACAATACCTGCATGGACTGTGCTATGAGAAGAAAAGATCAGGGAGTTGAAGGAAGACAACAGCATGAGCAACAGATTTATGTGTCGTGGGAATATTTTGAATCCCAATACATACCATTTCTGTTTGAGTTTTTCTGTAACTATATAATCTTTCACAGTAGCTGCCAGCAGTCTTTATAGTTGTTCAGAAAAGTCGTAGCGGTCAGAACAAACTTCATGATTGTGGGGATGAAAATATTCTGAGGTTGGGAGCCTGCCCAGTGATTTTTTTTCAGTGGTGCAGATTTCCTCTCAGCAATCACTCTTTTAGGGGTATACCCCAGAAAAGTGACAGAACATGGCACTTTGCATTTGTCAAAAAGGCGAGACTACATGGTTTTAAGGACTAGTACAAAAAGTATACAGACTTTATTTTCTGCAATAAGACAAACTTAGAGCAGTGAGGGCAGGTTAAGAATTATCAAGACAGCTTGCAGGTGTGCACTGGACAGTGGTTCTGTAAAACCTGTGAGCAGATTATTTTTGTAGTCTTTCAATAAACCAATGTCAGTACACCTTTCTATAGTCATTATAGCTTTGGGTGCAATGTCTGGAAATTTGGCTGCAAAAGCATTGTTGGCATTCAACCATATGACAACATCAGCTTAGAGAGTTTAATGCTGATAGTACTTCACCAATATTCAGAGGAAGGAGCTCTCTAAAGCTTGTCAAATAATCATTTACAGGTGAATCAGCTCTATATTATAGAGTTGGCTTTTTTTTTTTTTTTTACTTATTGTACATATTGGTGATATTTTGTCAAGCCCTTGAGAAGAATTTTACACATGTTCATGCTTGAGTATGAAGAAATTTAGTGAGCAATGCATTGGGCAGGGTCTCACCACAATACTTGATTTGACAGGCAGACTGCAAAGATGTGGCACAAGCCAATTCCTTACATACACTTGCAGCAGCACCAATCCTACTGTTACAAGTCAATACTGTGGCGTTTATTTTCCTATCCACAAGGGAACTTATACTCCCAGTACAGAATTCTTTCCTCTCCTGTTTTGCCACTTCCAACCTGTTTAACCTGGTTTTGCAGTCAGGCCTTCAAAACTGCTAATCCAGGTAGTTCTTCAGTTCCAAAAGATTATCACTGAGAAGTTATCATTCTAATTTCCTCTTCATTCCTCCTTTTTGTGAGTTGCTATTACTCACATACATTCATTAATACAAGTCTTTCAAAATCCTCATTAAGCTTATCTATTTCAATTCACAAAATATTTGTTTTACCTCACTTTTAGTTATTACTTTTGTTCCATTCTTGTTTACAGACCATTTTCAGACAACATAGAATCAATTGCACCAGCATATAAACAATAAACTAATTAGTAGCATTATAACAGTCCACTTCAAGATTGACCTAAAAGTATTCCCAAACCATCCTCGAGTGTCTGGCAATCATCGCCACCAGTTCCCTTTCCATTCCCATTCCTCTGCATTGTGGAGGACCTGCAATTTTTTCCATACAGTGGAAATGTCAGTGGCTATATAGCCAGATTGACCAATGTAAGTACTGCAGGTAGTATTTATCAATATACACATATCACCCTATGAGACCAACACCACATCTAATGAGACCAACACCACATCAAATATCAATTGATTCTTGAGGGCTACTTGTAATATTCCTGATGATGCTTCTTGTAAGGCCAGAACTGCATGTGCTATGGTGTTCATAGACTCTATAATCTGGGATACGTGTAGGATGGAAGTCTCAAGCTCAATTGTGTAAAGAGTTGGAAAGAGAGCTTGGAACACCTTACACTGAGGTCTTGATCTTTCCACTAACATGTTAAGGAATCTAATGCATCTTGGTAAGGTGTGGGCCAGTTCTGCAGAGAGAATATGGTGTGCTCCAGCAGGCATAAGTAGCCATCCCAGGCTGCCAATGCTTGTGCTGTTTAGCAGCAGGTCTTTGTAGTCACAAACTCTTCATATCCAGTACAATCCAGTATGATTTACAAACCCAGGGGAACCAACATCTTTCTGCGTATAGGGGGGATGCTGGTACCAGGTCATGCAGTCAGAAATACCACAAAGAACTCCTGTTCAGCAATTAGTAGGACTAGACTCCAATAAATAATCATATGTGTACTTCCATCTAAATCTCCCTCATTCAATGGTAACATCTATACACACAGGATTTTGTATGCCAATGAATGTTGTCTCACATCCATAAAAGTTTCCTAGATCTCCTTCACTATTTATGCAAAGTAATACATTTAGTCCACTAGAAATGCAGATGTACAGGGACTTTCTGGCAGTCAATGGTTCAGGGCTATCTGAGAAACTGCCTGTTGATTTCTGGAGTTATACTTCCAAGGAACATTACTGGGCATCCTCAGTGGTAAAGCCAACAGAAGCAATACCAGTGCTCCCTGAGAGAGTAGAGAAGTACATAGCCAACAGTTGCTATGATTAGTGGAATTTTTTCAGATTTAGGATGATTTAACAAGAAAATTTTTTTTCACAGTCAGTCATTGCTATAGTAATGAACAGGAAAATAGATACTACTTTTAAATCTGGCTGGCTTCTGGTTCATCTGTCAGAAGTTATAGATTCTAAAACCTAAACCAAAATGCTTCATATCAACAATATATGTAGCAGTATAACACAATGCATCTCTTGATCGAGAGGATCCATACATGTATGCATGTGTATGTGTATACACATAGTCACACAACTATTGTTGGGCTTGCAGGCAACTCTTCCAAGCTACACTGTCTCAGACTTCACTTTCAGCTTTCTCAGTCTCAGATTGTACCTTGGTGCTAATGTTGGCAGTACCTCTGGAGTGAGAATATCTGCAGTGTCACAGAGCTTTTTCCTGTAACCTCTCTTCTTGTCATAGATCTCTCCAACTCTATTACTTTTCTTTGACAGAGATATCTTTGGCAAGACGAGAGACTCTTTTGGCAGTGGCCCAGTTTCTGACTTTACCTGCCTTGCTTGTTCCAGAATTTCCTAGAGTTCCTTGGGTGACACCATCCTACAACGAGTCTCACAGTTCCAGATAAAGATTTTTGCAACCTTCACTACTGTGTGGATCATTAGAAGCACTTGGAGTGGACTAGCCCAATGTAGTGACAGAGCATGTTTCATCTGAAACAGTACAGAACACCGTCTTCAGCTCTCAGGTCATTGCATGGCACAACAGTTGATACAGTAAATGAATCTTGGACCTATGAAGACACTATAGAATGAAACTCCCCTTTTGGACAAGTGGTCAGTCGAGTAGACTGCACATGTAAGAGTAGGAATCAGAAAGAGGGGAGCTATGGGTCTGACATCATGACATCTCCATTTATGATCCATGTGTAATGCACAGTCAGAGTGAAACAGCAAACTTTTTCCTTCTTAAGCTAGTTCTTGTAAGTTGGGCAGATATTCAATAGAAATGGAGAGGTCAGGGTTAAGAGATGTAATATTTTAAAATGTTGCTGGAGAACCCTCAAGGGCAGCTAGCTTGGCAGGAGCATCATCATATGCATTGCCAAGGCTTACTTCATCTAATGCACTTACGTGAGAAGAACAATGCATCACAGAATAGTAGTAGCTAGCATAATAGTATAGTAACTCCAAGATGAGGGGCACATGAGAAAAAAGTAAGCTCCAGAGAAGGTAATAAATCCTCAGTATTTCCAGACCTAACCTGTAGAATGAAAAACATTAAATGCATACTGTGCACTGTATCGATGTTTATACTATTTCCTGATATGAGAGTACAAACTTGAATGAGTACCACAGACTCAGCAGTCTGTGTGCCTGAAACTATGGGGAAGGAAAACGTTGTGATAATTTTGAGCTGTGAGCAAACAGAACACCCTCCAAATAGTTTGCCTCATGTCTGTAAGGAGAGTGAGGTCTGGGCTGAATTGATAAGAGAGCAGAGATTCTGGAGCTGGTTGGCATTTCCCTTCTAAAATTGTATGACCCAGATACTCAGTCTCTTGCTTGCAAAACTGCAGCTTCTTTTGGGATGCTTTGTGTCCTTTATTGGCCAAGGCACACAGTAGATGGAGTGTGTCCTCTTGGCAGGCCTCCAAAGAGGAGGAAGCTACAAGATCGTTCACATACTCTATCAAGAATAAGGCTCTTTGGACTGTAACAGAATCTAGGTCTCATTTTAAGCATGGAGAGAAAACAGTAGGGGATTCTCAGTAACTTTGAGAACCATTACCTTGGTCGAGGTGTACTGTTGCCCCTGGTAAATAAAAGCAAAGAAAAATTAGGAACTGAGGTATGTGGGAACAGAGAAGAAGGCAGAACATACATCAATAACAATAAAATGCATAGCCTCTCCAGAGATTGAGGATAGAATAGTTGCAGGGCTAGGAACAACTGGGTGATGGAAGAAAAAAAATATTGATTTTTTCATAAATTGTGGATGAACCTCCAGATTTGCCTTCCTTGTTCATCAAGCTCCCCCTCTTTCATTATTGATTAAATACATATGTTACAGGGTTACCTAGCTGGTATTAAGACATCTTACTTCTTTAAGGACAGAATTATGTGGCAAATTGTGGCCAAGAAGGCCAATGGCGTTCTGGGGTGCATCAAGAAGAGTGTATCTAGCAAGTCGAGGGAGGTTCTCCACCCCTTCTGCTCTGCCCTGGTGAGGTCTCATCTGGAGTCCAGTGACCAGTTCTGGGCTCCCCAGCTCAAGAAGGATGATTGCAACACAGGGCCATGAACATCTTCCTTATGAGGAAAGGCTGTGGGAACTGGGGGTGTTCAGCCTGGAGGAGACTGAGGGGAGATCTCATTAATATTTACAAGTATCTAAATGGTGGGTGTCAGGAGGCTGGGGCATCCCTTTTTTCTGTTGTATCTAGCATCAGGTCAAGGGGTAATGGGATGAAGCTGGAACACAAAAAGTTCCTTTTAAACGTAAGGGAAAACTATTTCAATGTAAGGGTGACAGAGCACAGGCTGCCCAGGAGATTGTAGAGTCTCTATCTCTGGAGGTTTTCAAAATCCACCTGGACATGTTTCTGTGTGACCTGATCTCGGTGGACCTGCTTTGGCAGGGAAATTGGACTAGATCATCTCTACAGCTCCTTTCCAACCCCAACCATTGTGTGATGCCATCCTCAGCTTCTCAAACTAGTCGATATTGGGAAGCTACTGGAAACATCTAAATATTTTTGCATTTAACTTCTACTGGTTCAGCTGCCAAGTCTTTTGACATGAGTAGAATGGGAAGCCTACAGTTTGTAAGGAATGTGGGAGAAGAGGTCCAAGTCAATGTAAGCTCTTTCAGACTGTAGCACTTTAGCAGTAAGCAATACGACTAGATTTCTGGTCTGATGATGTGTAAGTCCAAATCTACACCATCTGGACACTGATAAATTGCAGCTCCTCATTTGCACAACAGACTCATTGCTAGCAGGTTCACTGGGAAAGCTGGACTGAGGAGGAAAACATGCCAGTAGGTTAGGTCAGATACAGCATGAGAGATAACATTTCCACCAACCTCTGTAATGTTAATTATCAGTTGGTTTCAAAATTTTTCTGAGCTCTGGATCTTGGAGAAAGAAGCTTCAATTAGAACTACGAGAGAGGTACTGTTGACAAGCAAAGTGACGGTGCAGGGCAAAGTGAAAGTTGCAGTTCTGGTTTGGCACAGGTGCAGCCGTTGCGTTGGTGAACCGAATGTGGTTATGCACCATAGTTGTGGCACATGGAACCGAGGAGATCTTCCAGATCCAATCAGGAGAAACCTTGATTTGCTTTTTAAATTTGTTTTCAGTGTAGGGATACAATGTCAAGGTCTATTCATGGCAAAATGATAGAAAGAGAAGTTCAGGAATTCTTGAGAAAAGAGTGCTTTAACTTTATCCTCTGAAAGCAAAATGTTTTCAGATCCTAAGCTCATTTGGGAAAACAAAAGCCATTTTATTTAAATATAAGAAGAAACTATTTTACTGTGAGTGTGAGGGAGCACTGGAACAGGCTGCCCAGAGGAGTTATGGAGTCTCCTTCCTTGGAGGTCTTCAAGACCTACCTGGACATGCTCCTGTGTGACCTGATCTAGGTGAACCTGCTTCTGCAGGGGGTTTGGACCAGATGATCTCTAAAAGTCCCTTCCAACCCTGCCATTCTTGGATTCGATGATTTTCACATTAGCTTGAGCACACAAAGGACTCTTCATAACCCATAGAAATTGCCTAAGAGAGTGATAAGAGATCTCAGCAGTCTCAAACATATTTGGGAATCAGAACAGAGAACTTAAAAGAAGTTGACAAAAGAACAAACATTCATTAATTTTCCCCTTCATCTTTACATTATTAGCAGAAACTAAAGCAACATTAGGTTTGTTTACTTCTGTCATGATGGCCATGAAAGAGACATGATAGGGAAGAATGTCAGATGCAAGTAAGATCTTTGAATGAAAATCTCTTATCTCTTGTGGTGGCACCATGTGGGTGTCTCCTCTCATTCCAGTCTGGTCACCAGTGTGCAGCAATCCCACTTTTGACAGCAAATTGTCATATCCCTTCAGATGAATTAAGCACAAGTTTGTGCTTGATTTTGAAGATATTTAATGACAAATGCATTGAGCAAAGCCCCAGCATCATCTGTGGTTCTACAGGCAGGCTGAGAAGCATATGGCGTAAGCTGATTCCTTATGCACACTTGCACCAGCACCAATCACGTCATTATAAATCAGTACTGCAGCATTTCCCACCCTATCTGCAAGGGAGTTTATGCTCCTTTCTGTGGAACGGTTTCCCCGCTGGCATTCCTACTTCCAGTCAGTTTAACCTGGTTCTGCAGTTGGGCCTTCAAGCCTATTAAACCAGGTCATTCTTCAGTCACAAATCATTATTGCTGAACAGTTGCCATCTGAATTTCCCCTCTACAGGAGTGCCCTGCAGCTCCAATCACAAATTAGAGTCACTCTGTGCTAAAGCCCCAAGGAATACAGAAGAAATGGTCAGCCTGTACCAAAACATCTGCAGCATGGATTCTTCTGTATTAATAACAGGAGCAAGTATACTTCTCTAAACCTTTTTAAACAATGAAAACATCACAGAAGACAGCTGCTACTTTAAGCTGCGCTTATAAGATGCTAAGTTAACCCAGAGGTTTGAAAATAAAGATAAACTGATTAGCTTTTCATTGAGAATTACTAACTAGATAGCAAAACTATTTCTTCACCCTTTTCATAAAAGAGAAAAATAATTTAAGCTGGTTACAACACTAGGATCAGACTGCAGCTAAAAACTAACTGCTTCTACCTCTCTCCAGTAGGAGGAATTTGTAACCTTTGGGGTTCTTTCTGATTTTCTTGGTTTATTGGCTGTCAATTAAAGTTTAAAGATTTAAGAGGTTCCAAAGAAACACAAGGAAAAACTTCATCACTGTAAGGGTGAGGGAGCACTGGAATCGGCTGCCCAGATGGATTGTGGAGTCTCTTTCTCTGGGGACATTCAAAACCCACCTCATTGAGTTCCTGTGCTACCTACCCTAGTTGGTCCTGCTCTGGCGGGGGCTGGACTAGATGATCTTTCAAGGTCCCTTCCAATCCTTAAGATTCTGTGATTCTGTACCCCAAAGGACTTACCTTTCAGTTTAGGAATGGAGGCAGTTTGAGTAGCGTGGCAGACCACTGGTTCTAGTGACTCTAGGAAACGAAAAATAGAAACCAATGTTTTAGTAGCAACAGGGAAGTAGAGACTAGCCTAAGAGTCAAGGACTAGATGTTATATCCTGAAAAAAGAAATCTTATTTTATATTGTCAGAAGTCTTCTAACCATTGTACTACTGATGGTTGCAATTCTCTTAAGCACAGAACAGAATTTTCTCTGTCTGTTATTGACCTTTTTGTATACCGTGGTGATTTCTTAGCTGAAACTGTAGTGATCAGAGACCCATTGTTATTATAGTTGACTTTCCTACCACTTGGTATTTTAGTTCTTTTTTAGCTTCCCTAGTGCTACAGCATAGTCTATTAAGAATTGTAGAATAGACCACTGCCATGCTTTACATGTGTTCTTCTGCCCTTCCATCTATTATATTTACCAGCACTCTCTGGAGTCTAGGGCCAAAATAAGAAAATTCAAAAAGCAGGATAGGAGTAAAGAAATCTCTGCCATAACAAGTTGCTTCAAACTGAATGAATATATTGCTCACTTAATGTTTCTCTGACCATGCAGGAGATCTTGTAGCAGACTTCTGCTGAAGCTCTTCCCTTGTGGAATTTGCAAGAGTCCTCAGTTTCTATTAACTATGGGGAGGAGGACATAGAGGGAGAAGCATATACTGAAGCATCTGTCTGCAGAGTGTGTAATAGACCAAAAAGAGAAAATTAAGTGCATAAAAACATTTCATCTTCTCTTTACAAATACAAGGTGAGAAACTGAGCTGTTCAGTACCTGACACCATGGAGGAAACTGCCACTAGAAGGATGCTATGATGGATGGTATGAGAACAGACACATGATAGGACAACACTGGTCACAAATACAAATCTTTACATCTCCTCATCAGGAATGAGAGACCTGATCTAGGTGAACCTGTTTCTACACAGGGATTGGACTACATGATCTCTAAAGATCCCTTCCATTCTATGATTCTATGATCTCTCAATTTACTTCTTCCAAATGGTCCAAAAGCACCACATATGCCTACTTCTTCAGAATTTTAAATTCAGCCCTAAATTGACACCTCTGGATGATCCTAGTGTAGAGAAAACACTGATAACTAGAGCAGTCTTACCGATTATTACCTGTATTAATTAGCTAGGGAAAGGAGACTTGACCTTCAGACTAAATAGACACCTAATAAGTCTAAACAACAAGTAAACTGTAAGAGACAAGTACCTATGCATAAGTTTCAAGGAGAGTGTGGTTAAAATTTTTTTTTTTTTTTTTTTTTACTTCTCATGCCAGGAAAAAAAAAAAAAGCTTACTGCTAGTGAACTGAAGCCAAATATGCAACTTTAGGATCTCTTGTGATTTTGCTGAGCTCTAGACAACACCTACTTAACTGAGTTGGTTTTGCTTCATGACAAGTTACATCAATCAGCAATTTCCTTGTTACGTTAGAGACTCTTGGGATAATACACAAGTTAAATGTCATTCTCTTCCATTCATAAAATTAATCCCTTCTAGAAGTACATTACAAGCATATGTAATTTAGATGCATGAGAACACTCTGTGTAGGACAATTTACTAGGAAAAAATGCCATTGTAATTACTGACATTTGCATCTTGAAGCTGTCCAACAAACAGCAAGGCAGACACTCGCTGACTGAGGGTAATGATGTTCAAAACACACTTTCTAATAGGATCTGAATTGCCACAAAGGTGAGAAATGCAGCTGAGACACAAAAAAAACCCATGTGGGGTGATGTAATCTGCAAGTCTGAGTACTGTATATAATTCTCCTACTTAGATGTCCTTTCAAAATACTGGATAGACAAGTAGTTAACAATGGAGTCTCTCTGCAGTGTTTCTTAGGTCTTTCTTGCTCTCTTCCTTTCAGTTCATTGGCTTTGCACAACAGGGCACTTCTTGTACAATGAAAGTCTGATTCCTTTCAGCTGCCCTCCAGAGTGCCAGATAAAAAGACAAGACTTTCCCCAAGCTGCCACATGACTGTAAATGCTAGAAGTTAACTCATCTGGTAGGAGCACTCTTGTCTAGGGTTCTCCAAAACTCTATGGTTAATCATTCAGGGTCATTTACATCTCAGTTACTCTGGCTGGCCATAAACACTGGGAACTCTTACTGTAAAAAGGAGGATCCCTCTTCTTAGTATACAGCAGACAGCTTGCTAGACTATAGATGAAACAGTCATGATAATTCAAATAAGTAGCTTTATTATTAATCTGCCATTTGCCATGGTCATTCTAGGGATTGTTTTCAAAGCTTAAAAAAAACCAACATGAAACTGCTTTATTTAAAAAAAAAACAAACAAAACTCAGAACTTTGTCTTTTCTTGTAATTCAAGTGAAACTGTAGAAATTAGTAGCATAGCAAATGAGATTGTCATGACGGCAATTATTTGCTGAATATTTAAGTGCATCTGATCTATCTAGATGCAGTGCGTTTATGGTGAGATCATTTCTTATATCTATATATCCTCACAAAGGCATATAAACTCCAGTACTGAGAAGGGATCCCATAGTTTAGTTTGTGCTTTGTCCTTTGCACAGCTGCATAAGGGGCAGCCGAAACTGCTGTATGCCCAAAGGCAGGTGCAGGAGGATACATTCAGAATAATGACCCAGTGCATCTTGCACCTGCTAGCAAAGAGATGACTATAACTGTACTATATCAGGGTAGAGCTTTAGTCTTTGAACATATGGAGAAAACAAAAAATGATTTCATCTCAAGCAGCGATGAGAAGATAGATCTGTGTCTGGAAAGAAAGGTCACAAGCTCATGACCATGTGCAGATGCTAAGAAAATGCTGCACTCGCATTGCTACCTAGGACTGGATGCTGACAGGTGTGTATTAAAGGCAGGTTTTCTACAGCTGCTGCCCCAGTATAGACCCTTGACAATACAAACGGCACATTCTCCCAATATACCTACTTTACTATTTAGATTCCAGCAGCTGAAGATGTAAAAGCATTGGAAAGGCATAAGCCATCATGAAAGACGTCTTCTGTTAGTCGGAGTATTGACAAACATGAGATCATTGTACAGCAGTAATCTCTCACCTTTGCATTCTCATAGGGTTTTAAAGAAATATGAGACATCCTCACAAAATACGATGCTCGCTTTGAGCACTCGACACCATTTGCTTCACAAGCCTACCACCATTTCACTACATTTAACAAAACAAACATATGACATGACATCTTAGGCTTCCAGGAACTTTTAGTTGCCATGTTTGTTCACAGTGATTCAAACAGGAATGCATAGATGCACACACCAAAATACTACTTCTGTGAGTTATTTCCCTTGTAGTAACTGGCAGTCACTATAAGAAATGGAAAAAATAAAATAGGTTTCATTTTCCGAGAAGCACATTCAATGGTGCACAAGCCTGTTTGAAAAACTAGCTTATAAAGACTTGTACTTCATTAAAGGAATTCTGTTTCTCCACAGTCTTCTCATCCATCACTCAGAGCCTGTCCTTTTCCTTGTGACTCTGTAAATATCATTTGCAACTTACATGAACTAGGGCTGCACACGGTTGCAATGAGGTGCTTCCAGTGTTACAGCTTCATCTCTGCCTGGGGATGTGGAGAAGACGCAGCACCAGAGTAACAGGGGAGAGAGAAATGAAGGCATCAGAAAAGTACCACTTTTAAGTCTTCCTTATATTGAAATCTGGTAGAAAAATGGCTATTGAAATAAAGCTTTATTAAAAGTCATGCCTATAAACTTTACACATTTAACTTCTCAAAAATACAATATCCATCTTTTTAATCTCAAAGACTTCTACAGTGTATATTTTTTTCTGAATCTCTGTCCTTTTGACCCTCTGAGAGATGATAGACTAGTGATGCTCATTACACCACCTGCCTCTCAGGGAAAGTCTGTCACCCTGTGTGATTGTTGAGAAGGTTTATATCCACTGATTCAGACATGAATGTCTGTAAAGCTAGAAGGACAGGAAGAAAAAATTTGAGGCTTCTTTACAGTTGATTACATGAACACCCACTAAGATTATTTACAAGTACTCACAGAAATAGCTTAGAGTTCACGCCGAATCCCAGGGTTTACCTCTGGTTTTAGAAACTGCTGCTAAAAAAACTGTACAGTCAAAGCAAGTTCTTCCCAGTGTCTAAAGTCAGTGAGCTTTTCATTCACCCTACCAATGTACCAAAATTACACTAACACAAGCAGACAGATTGTACCCCAAACAAAGCCCCTTTTGCCTCCTTACAGAGATGCAACTGTATTTGTAGGTTCTGTATCTGAAATTTCCTCCTGATCTCTGATCTAACTGTCCCCATTCTAAGGGTGAGAGTAGAGATACAGCTGCTGTAACACAAGCCTAGAGACTCTTGAGCCTGTAACACAGGAGGATTAGAAATATGTTATTTTCTCTGTATTCCTACAACTTGTCTACAGAATTTACATGTTCAGTGGGTTTCTATAACGTACAGCACAGTGGAATGCAAAAATGAATGGGATGGGTAGAAACAAACAAGAAATTGGTTCAGTGCTGTACTTGACCTATTTTACTGAAAAAGGAAATTATTCCACAGATGTTGGTTTAATCCCACCTGAGAACACAATAACTGCCTTGGCTGTCTTATTCTTTACAAAATTCAAAATTATTTTAGCACAAGAATGTAAAAAAAATAGATAGGATATGTGACTAAATTACACAGTCTCATTTAAAATTTATTCTTTAAAACTAAAAGTTCAAAGTTTCCAAAGAACACATAACAAAGACAAAATTTCACTAATATAGTTGCAAGTTTGGAAAAGTAAAAAATTCTAGTGTAACCTTAAGTAATTCTCTTTTATTAATAATATTTCACAAATTGTGATTTTAATACAATATTTTTCAGTCCTCTGAAGAAATACTGCTTAATGATGGTTATTCAATCTTGTATTTTCTCTTCATTTTTTTACTTTACAACCCACACTCCATTTACTACTTATGATTCAAAACCTTAAGAAA
Organism: Urocolius indicus; assembly: GCA_013401255.1. Lineage (NCBI taxonomy): Eukaryota > Metazoa > Chordata > Aves > Coliiformes > Coliidae > Urocolius > Urocolius indicus. The sequence continues at coordinate 96,613 of WBNH01004704.1, read as the reverse complement.
TTAAGATAAGTCTATTTTTCTCTTGGTCTTTTCAAGGGCACTTACTATTATAGTTTGTGAGAGTGAGTTATTCTATGAATGATTTTCTAATGCCTGCCATGTCAGGTTTGAGGTTATGGACATTTTAGCAACTGAAAAGACAACCACAGAGGCATGAAGAGTAGAATCTTTAACTAATACTGAGTGCTCAGTCTCAGAAAGTCATGGTTAGTATGGTCTAGGACAAATTTTGGTTTATCTGAATTTTACAGACTTAGTCAGGAACTCTGTCCCTCAGGACTGGAGCTAGAGTTCAGTTCTCCTGAAATAATTGTTTACTTTAACTGAGACTTCTTGCTTTTCCTCTTACCATTTGTTTAATTCACAAAATACCACATTGTAATATTTCATCTCCTGAAGAAGGAATCCTACAAAAAACAATTGCCTTTCCTTGAATAAACTTTAATTAATATCTGAGAATATCTACTCAGCGTGCTATATTATGCAGGGACCTTGTGAAAGAAATCACTAGTAGTCAAGGCAAGACTGCCTTGTCAAATGAAAATAATGAGTTTCTCAGGAGAAACTATTCACAGATTCATAGAATCACAGCAAGTTAGGGATTTGAAGAGATCTCTAAAGATCATCTAATCCAATCCCTCCGCTAAAGAAGGTTCACCTAGATCAGGTCACACAGTAATGCATACAGGTGGGTTTTTAAAACTTTCAGAGAAGGAGACTCCACACTCTCCCTGGGCAGCCTGTGCCAGGGCTCCCTCACCTGAAGAGTAAAGTAGTTTTTTCTTTAGTTTAAGTGGAACTTTCTGTGTTCCAGATTTTGTCCATTATCTCTAATCCTGAAATTTCCTAAAATTTGAGCAGTTGAATTTGAAAACAAAATAAAGATTATTTTCAGATTATTTTTGTATGTCATGACCTATGTGGAATCATATATCAACTTTTCACCAGCACAGTTAGGATTAGTAAATCTACTGTAGGTTTAAACTCAAGGTATTGACTTCATCAAGGCTTTTGACACTGTCTCCCATTAAATCCTCATCAGGCAGTGTGGCTTGGATGAGGATATAGTGAGGTGGCTCAAGAGCTGGCTGAATAACAGAGCCCAGAGGGTGGTGATCAATGGCACAGAATCGAGTTGGAAGTCTGTGGTCAGTGGGATTCCACAGGGGTTGGTTCTGTGGCCAGTCTTGTTCAACATCTTCATCAACAACCTGGATGAAGGGACAGTGTACCCTCAGCAAGTTGGCTGATGACACCAAACTGGGAGGACTGGCTGATTCCCCGGAAGGCTGTGCTGCCATTCAGCAGGATCTCAACTGGCTTGAGAGCTGGGCAGAGAAGAACCTCAGGAGGTTCAACAAGGACAAGGGCAGAGTCGTGCACCTGGGAAGGGACAACCCCATGCACCAGTATAAGCTGGGGATTGACCTGCTGGAGAACAGCTCTGCAGAGAGAGATCTGTAAGTCATGGTTAATAAAAAACTGAACATGAGCCAGCAATGTGCCCTCGTGGCCAAGAAAGCCAAGGACATCCTGGGATGCGTGAAAAAGTGTGGCCAGCAGGTCAAGGGAAGTTCTGCTTCCTCTCTACTCTGCCCTGGTGAGGCCTCATCTAGAGTCCTGTGTTCATTTCTGGACTCCCCAACTCAAGAGGGACAGGGAACTGCTGGAGAGTGTCCAGCACAGGGCCAACAAGATGATCAGGGGACTGGAACATCTTCCTTATAAGGAAAGGCTGCAGAATCTGGGGCTGATTAGTCTAGAGACTCAATATTTACAAGTATATTTGTGGATTTAAGGAGAATGGGACATTCTTTTTTTCCTATTGCATCTAGCAACAGGACAAGGGGTAACAGGATGAAGCTGGAACACAAAGAGTTCCATTTAAATTTAAGGAAAAACTATTTTTTCTTATGAAAATGAAGATGAGGGAGCTCTAGCATAGGCTGCCCAGGGAAGTTGTAGAGTCTCCTTCCTTGGAGGTCTTGAAGGCTCACCTAGACACATTCCTGTGGGACCCGATCTAGGTGAACCTGCTTCTGTAAGGAAGGTTGGACTAGATTGTCTCTAAAGGTCCCTTCCAATCCTACCATTCTGTGATTCTATGAATTATATCAGACTTCATAAGCCACAACTAGAACATGAGATATTCACAATTCTGATAAAAGAGGAGAGATTTGACCATTGCAAGATTCATACTATGACAGAGGAATATGGGCTTGTCAGCAAGAGCTTCCTTTCCATTTTCTTGCAGTGTAAGACATTTTGTTCCACCATGCCTCTGAAAGTCCTCATGCCATTTGTTTTGTTCCCATTGTTCTCATCTAATTATTTTGAATACTCTTTCCCTCATAAAAGATGTCTCATCTCATTTCCACGTGCTGCTTTTTTGTTTTGTTTAGTTTTGTTTTTGTTTTTTTATTTCCACACATTATCACTTATTCTCTCTGAATGATAGAATCACTGAAAATTCTCAGTCAATCTCTGTGGTAGCTTCATATCCACAAGCCAAGAGCTCTTTGATTGGACACTCCTCCCTCCACCTCAGTTGGTAGTCCTAGCTTCCCTTCTTACTCCTACAATCTACAATACCTGTCCCTAGCTGCCCTCTTCAAGTCCTACTCATGTCTCTCTAAATTTAAATCAAACAAGATCCTCATAAAGCCAACAGCCCTAAAGATAGATGTTTGACAGTATAAGGAAGAGAGTATCCTTGCCCTTACTCACATTGATTGTTTCTGCACCTGCCTGAAGCAGCCCACAGCTGCAACTGCATTGAAAATCCTGCTAAACTGAAAGTTTCAGGAATTGAACATGCTCAAGTAAATGAATCTGTGAGATATAGAACTGCAAACCATAAAACTGAGCAAAGGTAAAATGTCTTTTGAGGTGATCAAATTTATAGGAGACAAAAAGTTACTACCTGACACAACCACCTATTCATTCTCAGAGGGCCTTTCTGTAATTCATGGTGGAGCTGGTGTTTTCCAAAGAAAAGCATTAGTTCACCCTTAGTTAGGAATTCATTGATTTGAGGGCATGAAGCCTGATGATCTTCAGAGATGGAGCTGCGGATTTGCTCACAGGAAAAAAAATTTGACAGGAACAAATTCAACTTCAAACTCTATGTTTAAATATGATGATAAAAGCTCAAACATCAAAATAAATAATAACATTTTTTCAGTCAAACCTGAAGGATATAGATCAGGAGTCTATAATCTTTAAATCTTGTGAAACAGTTGAACTTAATTCCAATTTTACAATATTTCAGTTAGATAATTCACTGTTGGGTTTTTGTTTATTGAAGGGGGAGCAAGACTTTTGGGGTTTGGTTTAGTTTGGTTTTTTTATCCCATCTGCATAGTCATTGCATCTATATATTTATAGATCTATATCTAAGCTAGCTGAAGAGTTGCCCTTTGCAGACAATGGAAAAAAAACGAGCACTCTTTGGGTGTAATTTATCTGATCTACACCAGATTTATACTTTTACATTAGAAGTAGTGTGTTTTTTTCCTTTATGATTAGGGTATTTATCTTTAAATTGAACAAGGTCCTCATATTTTTGTAGTTTTTAACAAATTCTCTCATTCACTTCTTGGTATATTTTCCACTTGCTGCGTGACTGAGTCAAAGTCATATATATGTGTAACCGTGGTAACTGAATTCTAGTTTCAAATGCTCTGGGCTACTTCTTGGAATCCCTTGTATACTCTTAAAGTTGCTAAATGGCAACAATTGCTTGAGATTTTTGGCCAGGCAGTTTGTGCCCTCTTTGGGCTTTGCTCAGATAAAGCCAGAGGAAGAGAGAACACTTCTAGAGCTGCCAGGCTGAAGTCTAGCAAGTCCTTGTTGACATGAAATGCTTTATTCCACTTTTAGATAAAAGTGTAATGAAAGAATGGAGCTTTTTGCCCAGCTATCCCAACCCTTTAATATACTGGAAATAGTCACTGAGCATGTAACCAATCTCTTGTAGTTTTTGCTTTTCCATCAACACTTTAATATGCAAGACATGATATGGCCTTAAGTATCTGTCTCTGTAAATATATTCCCAAAAAGTCCCACAATATTTGAGTTTGAAAAAGGATTTGCAGGCCTGAAGCTATAAAATTTCCACTTATAACCATCTCTCTTTGAATCACTGCTTTAGCAGTACTTTTGTCTGCGTAAGTTTTGAAACAAACATGCAGGCAGAAGGGGTGAAGTATTATTTGTCCCTCAGTGAATCCTCAAAGGAAATCAGACAAAGGAATAAAGTTTTGTAGCAGATTAAAAACTCCCCTACCTTTTATTTTCTCCCTGTTTTTATCTAGTTCTGTTGATTCTTGAGACCTCTTATGCATTCACAACAGCATTTCTCAATTTAGTGAGCATGCCATGGCAATTGATTTAGACAATGCAATAGCTGTGACAGCAATCGGGAGGCATTCCAAATTTAAAAAGTAACAGGACACACAAAATTGAAGCCTACTGACTGTTTTTGTGATAATTGAATTTCATTGAGTTTTAGCACTGAGAAATGAGCAATAAAAGGGCTCTTTCCAACCATAGTTTCAGGAAATGGCTAGTGCAGCATGCATCAGAAAAATATACGTTGAAAATTTACATACAAAAATCATCTGAGTTACTGATTCACCCTAACAAGCTTCTTTCCTTCTTAGCTGCAAAAATAATTTCAAAATAGAATAGGCAAGCCTTTGAGATAAAAAAATAAAGATAAAAAGGACTGAATAATTTTGTATAGCTCCAGGACTGCAAATTTGCTGTGTGGGCAATTTAAATATGTTCCATACTGAACAGTTGCTGTAAATGAGTATCTCTTGGGTTGCAGTTTTTCCAGAACAGTTCCTGAGCAAAGCTGTTTTCCTGGTGCTTAAAAACTTAATTTTTCACGGCTGAAAATGTGCATTGGCCTTTTGTTATATTTGAACTCATTGCTCTTAGAGGGATTGTATTTCTAGGGGTTATCTTTGAGGTCTTATTTTCAGTATGAACAGCAGTTCTCTCCATTCTTAATGCAAATCTAATTCACACTGGTAACACTCAGCACTGGTTTGAGAAGAACAACCTTCACATTTCAGAAACAGCAGGTTAAGAAGCTGCACAGAATATTTTGTTCTTCACAGGAAACAATGAAGTTTCATAACACACCATCCAACTGATCTCCATTTTTGCAGGTGGAGTCCAGGCAGGATTGATCTATACTGGATACAAACTGATCTCTGTGACTGCTCCTTTGATTACAAGAAATGCTTTCTCCCTCTTTACTGAAGTTCCAGCCGTTAAATAGCTTGTTTTCTATGTAAAGCTGTTCTTCAGAACTGGAAGACTTTTACCTATTTTTTGTTGACTTCCATGAAGAATTCTTAAGTTCGATAGCTTAAAAGCAGGTGATCTAGACCCTGATAAAAATTCAACTAAAATAATATTTGCCTCATCAGATATCTAACCTATTTTACAATAAGGATTTTTATGATTGATGAAACTGCAGGTAAGTGTTGTCTCAGAGCTCAGCCTTACAGTGAGGGTGCACATACAGCAGTTAGGGAAGCTGTAGGATGTCTGTGTTTTGTATTGATATTCAGTCTATTGGAGGTTGTAAGTTTCAGGAAGACTGTTAATAGTGCCTTTTTTTTATAAACTCAGATATCTAAGTAAGATGATAGTATCAAAAGGAGTCAGCAAATAACATTTTTTAATGTACCTGCTTACTACTTGAGACAGTTTATAATAAAAGAAGATTTATGTGGTTATCAGAATTGAGTAAAATTTAGCTCAGCTACTTTTTATCACTTTTAACAGACAATGGTTGCATTGAAATGTGTGAAAAGAATAAGACTAACTGAGAGGGGCTTTTTTTTCTGAATAATTGCTGACTAACTTGTTTTAATACCTTTCTTTTATGTATTCACAGATTCAATGTTTTTACCTTGAAGAAGGAGGAAGAACTGATGAGAATTTAAATATAATTCATGGTAATAGATTTGAAGAAAAACTTAATCAACTCAGTATATTATCTCTGCATAAATAAATTACTTTTTTCCATAGGATAACCTAGTTAAATGTTGCACAGATAGAACTGTAACCATAAAAAAAACCAAAAAAAAACCAGCCACTCTTTGATTTTTCCCATGGAACATTTACACAGGAGCCAGTGCATAGCAGAGTTGCCAGATTCAAAAATAGAAATGCCTTCATTACTCATTCATGCAAAGAGAATGAGGCAAAATGTGGGTGAACATACAGTTGGACGTGAAAATCCAATAAGAGCATGGAGGAACAACAATGGCAGCAAGGGGAACCATAAACCAACGTTGATTGGCATTTACCATTAATTTGTATTCAGTGTGTGATGCAGCTGATGAGGCACTGGGAAATAATGTATGTTTGCAAGGCAGTGTTCAGAATTTCTCTGCCACTGTGCCAAAGACCTGGTAAATTGAGGAAGTGTGACAATTGCCAAGTTTTTTTCTCAAATGCAGAATCTGAGTTTGAGGGATCAGCTTCCCTATGCCATAATGAAAAATAAAGATCCACAAGGGTGCATTTCAAGAAACACCGTAAATGTAAATGTAAGCCAGCTGTGAGAAAAAAAACCAAAAAAAACAAAAAAACAACAAAAACAAACATACCAGATATGGTGTAAAAGCTGAAATAACATACAAATGCAACTTGCTTTCTGTCACGGTAACTTTGGAGGACACAGTTAAAGGGTAACAGAAATGCAAAAAATTTGAAAGCATTGAATTACTTCTAAATTCTGCACAGAAAGCAGACTCTAGTCAGCCCTCACACTTTTTGCTCTCTCTTCAGGATAGGTTAATGTGGAAAAAATCAATAGGCTATTAAAATATTTCAGAGATGTATTTCATACCTGTTCTGTAGATGTATTCTTATCTAGCGGCAATGCAAATGTCTGTCAAGCAATGACAAAACTCTTTTGGAGGAGAATTTTTAATATTAGAATAAATACTAGAATGTACTACTCTGTAAATGTCAAGAGTACAAGCAAAAACCTGCAGGGAAGGTTCTTTTTTTTTTTTTTTTTGTGCTGAGTCTAACCCTCTTTCGGCTTGCTCAGACTACAGGTGCACATGGCAAGAAGATTTCTTTGCATGCTGAAAAGCAGCAAGCTACTGCACTACAGGCTCGCAATGGTGCTGCTGGGTACTCACCGAGGTACCAAAGGCTTTAATGAGCAAAGCCTAAGCCCAAAGCAGCTGTGTGTGCTGTTCCTTTTCATGATAGTAAACCATAGAGCCACATACATTTGCCAGCTGCACTTGTGCTTTTGTTTACTGCATCTACTTGGTGGCTTGTTAAACATGAAGGGAAATTGTTTCCTGTAAGGTGCACCACATCACCAATTATTTCATTTTCAAGGTCCAGTACTCATTACAGAGTGCAGGCTAAACAGGAAATACTGATGCTGTTGTGAGACATTTTGCTAGTTTGTGAGATTTGTGGAATTAAACTGGTTTATTGTTGATTATCAGCAAACACAAGATGAATGCCAGACATAGAGTCAAGATTGAAAATCAGCTCTACCACTAACTCACTAGGTAGCCCTGCTGACATCAGTCAGGGATCTTAGTCATAACTACTGTAAACCAAGAAGACGCGTCCCTCAATGTTAAAAAAATAAAAGAAAATGAAGAAAAAAAAAAAAAGATAAAATCAGAATCTGTCTCTTAAGTGACTCAGAATCCTTCTTAAGTATCTCATCACTGATACTGTGTCAAGGACAAATCTACCTCACTCTGTGGGCAGGCTACTGCACAGACTGAATGATAAATAGGCCTACAGGAGACAAGGAGTAGGAAGAGTCTGGAATCTGCAAAGACCCAACGACTGGAGAAGTGGACCGCAGGTAGGGATGCTGGACAGATTTCAGGACCATCGAGGGGTAATTCAATGGTCATAAATGACAAATTCATGCTATAATCCATGTCTGTGAAGTACTTAAACAGATTGTAAAATTTATTATGTACAGAGTGAATAGATTTATATTGGTGCACATGATTATGTTGAAGAAGGAGACAAACAATAATTAAACTATTAAGAACAAGAGATAGTTTAATAACAGACATGTGCCAGTGTTATCACATGGTAGAAGGGACCCTAAATGTTTTTAAAGGTTCTTCTTTACTATCCAGTGCTCTGAATAGTTTCTAGTCTATTTTAATAACATACATTGCAAACACTTTTGTATGCATATAAAGAATGAATACTAAACCCAAAGTGGGATTATGATTAAATTTAGGTGCTTAAGTGGATTGTTCACCCGAAAATCCCCATCCAGCTCTGTTTTCAACCTGAAGACTCTTGAATTGCAAAGACGCTTCTATTTTTTAAATTACTCTTCACATGCAAAAGTTCAGTAATACTGTTAAGATCTTATTCCACATCAGGTGTGTTTGGTTTGTACAGAGCCATTGATTGTAATGGGGAAGAGTCTTTAACGATGGCCCCTGTAAGAAGTCACTCAGAACTGTCCCCAGGTCTAAGTCAGATCCACCTCTGGCACATCTGTGGTCACTTTCTAAGAAGAAGCTGGAAGAAGAAGGTTGTTCTTTCTGGGAAGTGGTGGAAGGACAAGAGAGAAGCAACCTTGCAGTGCCCATGCAAACCCCAAGGTCAATAAGGGAACAGATGAGGATTTGTGCTGGAGCAGAGACCCATGTGTGTCCCATGGTGAGACAGCATCTGTCCCCCTGCAGCCCATGGAGAGCAACAGTGGAGCTGAGATCTGCCAGTTCATGGAGGACCCCACAACAGAGGGGGTGGCTGTGCCCCGAGTCAATGACTCTGTGGGGAGGTAGTGTTGGAGCGGAATGTTCCTGGAGTTGTGCTGGCCACAAAGGAGATCTATACTGGAGTAATTTGTGAGGAACTTACACCAGGAAGGACTTACACCAGACAGGTGCTTTAGGGACTGTATTCCATGGAATGGATCCTGTGTTGTGGCAGGGGAAGAATGTGATGACTCTTACTCTTTTGAGAAGAAAGAAGTAGTAGAGACCATCTATGAGGGACTGAGCACAACCCTCATTCCCTGTCTCCCTGCACTGAGGAGAGGAAAGCAGAGATTTCTGAAGCAGGGAGCTGAGCCCAAGAAGAAGGGGGAGTGGGGGAAAGAGATCTTAAACTTTGTATTCTTCTCATCATCCTGCTCTGTTTTTGCTTTCTGCCTGTTTTGTTTCTTGTAGGTAGTAGAATAAGCTTTTCTTACTTTGCTCTCTAAGTTGAGTAGTTGAGTCTGTTTTGCCTGGAGACATAATTGGCAGCAAACCCTCCTTGTCCTTGTCTCAATCCACAAGGCCCTTGGTTATATTTTCTCCTCCCATCTCACTGGGGCCTCTACCACCCTACAGAAGGTGGGAATGTGTGGGGGGAGTGAGTGGTTGCATTGTGCTTCGTTGCTGACTGGATTTAAATCATGACATCAGGACAGCAAAAACAAAACTTTGTGCTTGTTATAGACCCAGAACAAACATGTCAATTGCTCTAGCATTCAATGACTACTGAAAAAATAATGATAGTTAAATAAGCAGACTAATATTATCTGACAACAGAATGGTGGTTTAGTTGCATGACTCATCACACTATCACTATCTGAAGATTCCTTTGCACTAAAATTAGATCACCCAGTTCATGATCTACTCTGGGAGTAAAGATTAGAATCCAATCATTAAAACTTTTCATTCTGTCTTGTTTGTGTACATCATCAGAGTCTTTGTTATAGAGCTGTTGTTTGCAGATGGTTGCTCTTGCAGAGCAGAAAGACCAAGACCTGAAGATAATGACATCTAATTTCCAAGCCACTTCTCTAAACCCTGATTTAGCATTTCGGCAGAACAGATTTGTAACAACTAAAGCTAAATAAACAATATTCACAGATTAACAGCATAAAAATAAGTGCTATGGCTGTGTTTACTTTTTTTGTGTGTGTAAAAGTGTTTTATGATTATAGGTTCCAGACTACATAAGAAACCTGAAGGTGCACAAGTCCATGAGATCTGATGAGATGCATCCACTAGTCCTGAGGAAACTGGTGGACAAAGACATTAAGACACTATTTTTCATATTGAAAGTCATAGCAGTCCAGTGAAGTTCCCACAGACTGGAAAATCGGAAATATAACTCCCATTTTTAAAAAGAGAACAAAGGAAGACCCAGGGAACTAAGGTCAGTCAGTCTTGTCTCTGTGCCCAGTAAGGTCAAGGAACAGATCCTCCTGTAAACTATGCTAAGGCATATGGGAAATGTAACAGGCAACCTGACTTCACTAAGGGCAAATTCTGTCTGACAAATTTGGTTGCCTTACATTATAGGGTTACAGCATTGTTGGATAAAGATCAAACAGCAGATTTCATCTACCTAGACTTGTGTAGAGTGTTTGACACTGTTCCACACAACATTCTTGTCTCTAAATTAGAGCGATGTGGATTTGACAGATGAACCATTCAGTGGATAAGGAATTGGCTGGATGGTTACATTCTAAGGATTGAGGTCAATAGTTCAATGTTAGAGACATGGGCAGTGAAATTGAATGCATCCTTACCAAGTCTGCCAATGACAACAAGCTGTGTGATGCTGTCCACACACTGGAGGGAGGGGATGCCATCCAAAGGGGCCTTGATATGCTTGAAACGTGGGCCTCTGTGAACCTCACAAAGTTCAACAAGGCCAAGTGAGAGGTGCTGCACGTGGGTCAAGACAATCCCAAGTACAAATAAAGCCTGGACAGTGAATGGGTTGAAAGTAGCTCTACAGAGAAAGACTTAGAGGTGTTGGTGGATGAAAAACTAAATGTGAGACAGCAATGTGTGCTTGCAGCCCAGAAGGCCAAATGTATCCTAGTCTGTATCAGACATGACAGAAGGAGGTGATTCTCCCTCTCAACTCTGCTCTTGTGTCTTGGGCTCCGGAAAAAAAAGGACATGGTTCTATTGGAGTGAGTCCAGAGGAGGGCCACAAAGATGATCAAAGGACTGGAGCCCTTCTCCTATGGAGACAAGATGAGAAAGTTGGGGTTCTTCAGTCTGGAGAAGAGAAGGCTCTTAGAACAGCCTTTCGGTACCTAAAGGTGCCTGCAAAAAAGCAGGAGTGACTTTTACCAAAGGCAGGCATTAATAGAACAAGGGGAAATGGCTTCAAACTGAATGAGGAAGGATTTAGATTAGATATTAGGAAAAAGTTCTTCCCTGTGAGAGTGGTGAGGCACTGACTCAGGTTGCCCCACCCCTGGAAATGTTCAAGGCCAGGTTGGATGAGGCTTTGAACAATCTGGTCTAGTGTCCTTGACTATGGCAGGGGGCTTGGAACTAGATGATCTTTAAGGTCGTTCCGAACTCAAACCATTCTGTGACATTTATTTTTTGTCTAAAGCACCAGCTTTGTCGTTCTTCCTGATTTCAGTCTCTGCAGACACACAGTAACACTGACTGAAATACCAGACTTCTTTCGGCGCATACACTTACATTCTCTTAAGTGATGTGGAGACAGACACTTTCTGTATTAACAATACAGAAAATACTAAGATATTTCCATATGTTGTATCTTCAATTGCTCCTCAGTAGAATACAAAAAGATAGAATGCTCAACAATGCTTTAATAACATGTACTGGAAAAAGATCCATGTAAGGATGGACATAGGTGAACTCATTGTAACTCTAGACTTCGACTACTCCAACATAGGCTATTTATATAACTTTATTTCTGTTGCACGAGTTCTTAAAATGTATAGTCATCTTCTGCAGAAATCCTGAAAACATAGTTATAGATGCCTCTTATAATGAACTAACTCACAAAAAGTACTTCATGTTAAGTAAATAACTTGTTTGAAAAACACTTCAGCAGTAATCTGTGTAATACTGATATGCAACATTAGGAGTATCTAGATGCCGACAGAACAGCATCAACCAAACATGACTTAATACAGGGAAGCAGAGGTCTCTGAAAATAATTACTAGCGCAGCAAACCAAAGTGCTGGCTAAGTTTAAGACAACAGTTGCAGTAATTTGCAGCTTCTAAACCGTTTCACTGACTACAGTTGAACTACTTGATATTTACCAGGCTGAGTAAATCCCAAATGTAAACATTTTCCTAAGTGGCCAGGGATTATGACTGTGCTAACTGATGACTATCATACTTCTTCATGATTGTTTTCAGAGATGGTGCTGGGAGCACACATCTGGCAGTGAAGGAAGAACCGCTGGAAACCAGTTTCAGATAGACTTTACGGTTATGAATGAAATTTATCAATTCTATGGTTGCTGGTTTATCAGTTGCATTTTTTAATGGTTTTATATGGGTGATCATGAAGTACCTGAACCTATATCACATTTATTATGTTTTAAGTAACATTACTTAGCAATAATTTATTTTCCTATGCCTCTGAAAACTAATACAAATTATAAGAATACAGTCAAAGAAAATAACCTGCCTTTTTGAAGCAACTTTGGTTTATATATTGTCTACATGTTGGTTTACACATTGGCTCAATATACTAATCATCTTGTTTTGTAAAAGGGAGGTAAAACTGACAGGGTTTGCATGTCTTCTTTTAAGAAATGAGTTAAAATGGCTCTTTTTTTAAGATTTCACTTAATCTGCTACACACTCTTAATTCCTCAGCTATAATTCATTTTCTTCCAGAGTGTAATTCATATCTGCGGATTCCAGTATCTGCTCTGTAAATATATATATTACACTATTCTGTTAGAAAACAGGCAGAGGGGAGTCAGCTGAGAATTAAGATCAACATGCTATTTCTGGTCAATTTGTTCTGGCAGCAAAATACTTGATAAACATAAAGTTGCATTGTAATTGCATTTGTATTTTGCCTCCCTGTACATTCTCCATTCCAGCGTATGTTTTCAGCTACTTGGTTTTACTTGGATTGATAACTTCATTTGGGGAATGAAAATAAACACCAAGGAAATAGTAACCTGACCTTTTTATGTAGGGTTAGCCAAACTATTTGTTCCAATATTTCTAATTCTATTAAACCAGAATCTTTAAAGAATTATTAAACTGAGTTTGAAGAATACCATTATTAAACCCTGCTAATTTAATACAATATCGATTGTATAACACATTTGTGGTCAAGATATCTAACCAAAAACGTAATTTTGAGTGTGACTTTCCTGATGAAACAGACTTTGACCATTGGAATTCTGCTTCAGATTTGCTGGAAGATTGTTGGCAGATCTTCAGCTCAGAAACATTGTTTCTCATTCTGATGGTTAATTTTGTTGCTGTGCAAGTGAACATGATAATTAACCAAGAATGCAAACAGATCAACATTATTTTTCCAAGATATTATTGGACTACTTTTTAACAAATCGGAATCATACAAACTGTGATTGAGCGCTTACCATAATATTATCTAATTGATAAACATTCTCAGATTAGCTAATATTTCATGAATTTCAGAAAGCTTTTGACTGTTGCTGAACAGTTGTTCTTTGTGTGACTAATATAGGCAGGTCATCTCCAAAACAATACTGACATGTCCAAAAGAAGCCTTTAGCAACACAAACCACTCAAGTTTTACAGTAATAACATAGTGTATAGTGTGTAACATTTATTTCAGAGTTTTTTCCTTAAACTATTTCAACATTTCTTGTGCTGAAACCTAAATCTTTACTAAGATTGGAAAATGTTATACGCATATTTTATGGTATTCAGACCTGTTCTAGCCTCTTTTTTTTTCAGTTTTAAAGCAAGGAGAATGCCATAGTTATTAAGAAGTCAATAATCACTGAGAATAATTGCTCAAGTTGGAACTTCTGATACTTTTTTTAAATTCACAGGTGAGCTGCCCAAAGCAGCTGTAATAATAGCCACTAAAAAAAATCTGGAATACAAAGAACTTGTATTTTCTAAATATTTTTAGTTAAAATTATTTTCTAGTCTCCTTTTTCCGAAACACTCTGCCATTCCTTCTCTTCTTAGAAGAATGGTTAGGATTACTGAAAGAGCTGTTTGGTGTTTTTCAAATATGCTGACATTCGTTGGTTTGTCACACTTTATTTTGAGTGAGAGCATTCCAAACTCTGACATACATATTGTAAGCATGCTGCAGACATTGGGATAGAGAATTCCACCTACAGACAACGCACACACAATTATGCATGAAGACAGGTGCTGTTCTTGTCCAATTATGTAGCAGACTTCTCAGTCTTAACTATTCAGTTATGACAGCACAAAATTTATGGTATTTTATAGAGTAAGCCTATCTTATACAGCACTTGGTAGCAGTTATATTTGCATACATTTTAAATGTTGTTACCCTATGCAATGTTTTACCAAAATTATACTAGTAAGACGAAGGATGTAAATTGCTTTCAGAATTTGACATTTAGATGTATTTTGGCTTTACTTATAAAGACCTCAGTAGACTTCAACAACAGAGTCATTAAAATCAAGCCTAAAATAAGATCCAACACAGGTAAGCTGAGTGATCTTACAGAAATTCTGAGCACTCTCCTTTAAATATAAAGGAAGACTAGATAACGAGTTTAGACAGTGGGATTAATTCCCTGTAATACAGCTATCAGAAAGCTAGGCATCTAAACTAGTCACTTTGGGGTCACTTTAGAAGTTATAGCTCAGTTTTATTTTTTAACAATTAATAAAATTCACATCCTCTCCACTAGTAAAACAGAGCTCTTAAAATGCCCAAGAGTGAATTAAGCTGATAAGACAGATGAAACTAAAAAGCACAGAAAGACGGTAAAAATCACACTCAAGTTACTGAAAAAAAAATTAGTCAATGAAAGAAAAAGCAGTTTGGAGGTTCAAACTACAATGAGAAAGAGAATGAAAAAAGGGAAGAAGAAAAAATCTACAGTTATGGGAACTATATATAACTAATACTTTTACAAGATTGTTCTAAGGTAAAATAGTGATATAGCTAAGCTTATTTGACAAGAATCTGATGTTGTAGGTGCAAAAGTGTCCAATATGGGAGAATAATCAACACTTGCTGCAAAGTATCTTATGACACAACTCAAATGACAGTCTCCCAAGGTGTGACATAGCCACACCTTCAAAAAAAAAAGTCAAAATTGCAAAGGATTATACCTCACCGCAGGAGTTTGCAGGCATCAGTAGAAGAAAAACTGTAGGTGCAAGGACGGACAATATAAATTCTAGTTAAACAGAACTCTTTAGAGGCGTAATGGGCAACATCACCTTGCATGACTACATCCTTGTAAAAATAAACAGGAGAGATACTAATTTCAAGTTGGATATGGGTGTGCAAGCTTCTAGAAGCAATAGTAACAGCATTGCTGTAAGAAAAACACATTTGGCAGAAAATAAATCATTGAAGCTCTAGATTTACTGTGGTCAGGAAAAAAGTTATCTCCACTAAAACAGAATATGATCTAAATTGGATATTGTACATTTCACTTAATTTCACCTCAAAATTCTGAGCAATATTCTAATACAGGGAAGACTATATCTTCTATAGCATAAGCATGAAAAATGCTGTGCCTATACATGAAATTTACACTGAAGCTGGAAGTAAATGCACCCTTTTTGGGTTTAAAATGAGCAAGTGGCCTTAAAAAGAAAGTGGATGCAGTGAACACAGGGCAATGATAAAAAAGACATCTCACAGACATAAGGAAGCTCTCAATAGATTATACCAGAGTAAATATACCAAGATTATCCCCCAAGCCGTGACCTGCACCTCACGTAAAAGGCTGTAAGAAGATCTCAATAACTTCATTATTCCAGTGTATAGAGGATACACAAGTAAAACTGTGATAACTTATATATTGTTGGTTAGTACATAGGCCATTATAGAGAAGAAAAAAAAAAGAAGGCATAAACTAAAAGAAAAGCAGAATAACTGTGTAAAAGAAAGTTTTATGATTATATCTGCAAGGGGAAAAGTACAAGGTAAAATGTTATTCTACACCAGAGGTTACCTTTAAAAATAGACAGCACATTTGTGTACCTGAAATGTTTGTCATGGCAGATACCAAGAACAGTCATTGCTTTGTATTTGTGACATGATTGCTAAGATTCAGTTCAGCCAACTTTAGCATTCAGATTTTGTCAGAAAGCTTTCCGTATATACCTTGAATAATTCTTTCATCTTTGTTTATTGAAATGTCTACAGCCTTGATTCAGTTATCTTAGGATGGGAATCTAGTACAATTTGAGACATACTAAAATATCAAATACAGGGCAATGTCACAGGGCTTATTGGACAGCTTGGCCTTTCAAGGCAGTTAGAGGTAAGGCAGTTAGAGGTAAGGCAGCATCCAAAGGCTCTTAAATGATACTAGATAGTCGTCTTAGCTTGCAGACAACAAGATCAAGGATTAAATATCCATTATCTCTAAAAGGAGTTGTAAACTTAGCTCAGATTTAATCTTTTACTAGTAGGCATTTACATTAACATCTTTAATCTGAAAGTAAATTCCACTTAAACTGACTGCAACACAGTTACCTAGATCTAGGTGTCTAGGTTTCAATTGTAACTAATAGGGATATAGTCAACAAAGTCAGAGCTGGATTCATTTTGCCAAATACATATCTAGTACCATCTCAGATGTAGGTGGCTAAGATGATTGCACAGATCTGGAAGAGATGCCACAGAATAAACACGAGACTCACGTGTTTCTGGAATATGAGCTAAAAACTGGATCTGATACTTCACGGCGCTAAAATTAGCACAAGTTGACTGTCGTTAGGCAGCTGAAAATTGACATTTGTAAATTTAATAGAAAATATTCATTCAGATTTCTTGAAAGAAGGGTACCAAACTTCAGACTTAGGCTACAAATGAGTTGATCTGATTTGACTGTCCTGTCTCGTTTAGCAGAATTGACTATAATATCTAGAGCTGCTTCTGATGACCAAAGCCTGAAGAAAATATGTAGAACTACTTTCTGATATTGAGAAAACTTTTCCATCATCTACTACCAATTTGCAGAAGATCTCTTAGTATTAAAGGAGATGTAACTTCAAGATGATGCAGGAAAGTTGTCACAAGGGATGTATGTGATTAGTTGGAAACTGAGAAGTCTAAATGAAAGGTCAGGAACATTCTGAACTAAAATATCATGAGCAGAGACATTGAAAAAAATGTAATTCTAAACTGAGGCCAAATCACAGAAACACATCAGTGTTGCTTACATACACACAGAAGTAAAACAAGCTCCTTCACTCCACAAAATTCAAAACTAAACATACTTTTACCTAATAGATATATATTTTTACTAAACATTTTTCTATCACATCTAAAATGGCCTTTCTCTTGGAATATATTTCAACTTTCAGCCAAAATATTTTATTTTTAAATGTTATTTCTACATTTTTTTGAGAAATTTCTTTATTTCAAGATGCCTTTGAATTATATAAATATCAGAATATAGGCATGAAATTATGTATATATCTGTAAGATTTACTCGGTCTTAATGACAGGGAGCAGCAGTTGATCTGCTGGGCTTGAGAGGGAGCTCATGAAGGTGGAGGAGTAGCCTGAAAAGTCTTATTAAATTCCACAAAGGCAATGCAATCCTGCACTTGGAATTGAATGAAGAGTGCAACAGTACCACTCGTGGACTGACTGGCTGGAGGGACAGCTCTGCAGAAAAGGACCTGGTGATCCTGAGGGACAGGTGGAACTTGCGTCAGCATGCACACTTGTGCTGAAAAAGGTCAATTATATACTGGACTGCATTATTAAGGATATAGTCAGCAAATCAAGGGAAGTGTTAATTCCCATCTTCCCATGTGTGTTTGTATGCTTCTGGAATATTATAATATCAGAAAATCATTCAAGATATAAAAGACCTTTAAAATCATCAAGTCTGACCAGTAGCCTAACACCACTAAATCATGTCCCTAAGCATTATGTCTACATGTCTTTTAAATACCTCTAGGAATGGTGACCTGAGAGAGTATAGAGGAAAAATGCTAAAAATGCTTAGGAGACTGGACACAAGACATAAGACATGTGAGGAGAGCTAGAAGGAGCTGAATTTGTTTAACCTGGAGACGAGAGGAGATTATATTTGTTTAACCTGGAGAAGGATCTAACTGTGATCTAACTAAAGAGGGTGATAGAGAAGAAAAAGCCAAACTCCATGATAGAGAAGATGGAGTCAAAGCTACAGTGACAGGATGAGAAACAATAGTCGACAGTTACAGTGAAGGAAACTCAGACTAGATACACGGGAAAGTCTCTTGAGCTTGAGAGAGTTTAAATCCTGCAAGAATCTGACCAGAGAGGCTGTGTTGCCTTTGTCTTTGGAAATTTGAAAAGGCCTGGACAATCTGATGTAATTTTGAAATAATCTTTGCTTCAAGCAGTAGAAGGTTGTATTAGATGTCATCCAGAGGTCCCTTTCAGCCTAAGCTACTATATGACTCTGATTATTTAATCTTTTTTCCTATGGTGAGTTCTCAGCTAATAGACCTTAATAGTCCAGCTTCCACTGATATTTAAGATGTCACTTTGTCCTAAAGCAGTGCTGGATTTTTTTCTCCACTTCATATGTGCTTACTGCTCCTTGCTACCAGATTTTCTATCCTCTTTAGAATTATAACAGGTAGCTGAATATCAATGTAAGGTAAGAAAACTTAACAATCTTTCAAACTCATTTACATAATACATTCATGTTAATAAAAGTAAATTGAGGTGCAGCAGAGAAGAATGGGAAAAAAAGATTAGTTGAATCTGTAGCAAGGAGTCTAACGTATGCTTCTGGGTGTTAGAAACATTTACTCAAACTTTTAAAAAGGTTCAAGGGAAAGAGGAGTTGTCCTGTTGAACAGTCATATCTGCCTTTCTGTGCACTCTGACATATGAATTGAAAATTCATTGCTACATAATAACTCAGGTCCAATAGGAAAGTCTTCCTTCACCTTCAATTCCACCTGCACCTTCCCACATCTGCTCAGGACAGCTCAGGACAGCTTTCTGGAACAAGTGATTATTCAGGGTGAAGAATCAAACACAGCTTCCTCCACTTCTGAGTGACTAAAACAGCAGTTGACTAATACAGGAAGCAGAGTTACTCTGATCTTTTTAAAGACTGCTTGCTAAAGAAGCTTAGCATGTTAAGAAAATTTATAGATCAGACCTTTCAGAGACCCTAGAAGAATCTGTAGTTTCTGACTCTAGTTAATTTTATGCATTCAAGACACTTGGCCTCACAGAGATATACTACTCCTGGCAAGGAGAGGGTGTGAAGCCAAGCAGACATGAAGTTTAGGCTTAAACAAGGATCATGCAGCAGCTGGATGGTTATTTTTGGATGTAAGTACCTCAGTTCCATTTCAATCCTGTACTTTTTAAAGTATCTATTTATAAAGTGACATCTTCCACACTAGAAGTGATATATAAAAAGCACATCCTTTTTGCCAGAAATATATGACTCCTAAGAAAATGTAATGTACTTAATACTAGTTTGCGTATCCTTGCCTTCTAATGGAGTATGAAAACAATAACTTGTCTGTCTACTATATATTCTGAACTAGTTACAGAAGATCTATGGGAATGAAGAGACTTTTGATTATTCTTCTCTGTATGTTTCCAGTTGGAGTCATTGCTAACGTGACATCGGTGCTGTTTCTGCCCACTATGGCTTGAAACATTTACTGATCTAAGTTTTCTTCATTTGTTCTGCATAAAACTTGACTTTTATTTGTATAACCTTAGCCATACAGCATTCTTGTTTTGCTGAGTTAAGACATAAAGATAGAATTTGTGTAAACTAATAGCAGGGACACCACTGAGTTAGGATTTTGGTTGTTCTGGGCTTCCTCAGTTGCTGACAGAAAGCGAGGCCATTCCCGTGAACTATTTAACACTAAAATCAAGTGGATGTGATCTCAGCCAAATCTTTTAGAATTATGTTAGGACCAACATTATAGCATCCTATGTGTTGTGCATCTTCACAATGTCACTTGCATTCTGTTCTGTTGAGGAATCATATGCAAATAATCACAAAACAATTTGCTTCATCTGACACCAAAGTGATCATCATTATGTGGCATGTGTCTTCTCTTAAAGGCAAGACTAATTCCAAACAGTTTTTGCAACCACTCTGCAATGAACTCTTCCTTGCACATTGCTTGTCATGATGACATCCATTGATTTACACGCCACACACCTTAAAAATATTTCTTAATAAAAAATCATAATTATATACAGAAAAAGTAAACAGTGTGATAATAAATAGGAAACAGGATTAAACACAGTATTTTTTTTAAAATAATGGAATGAGAAGTATTATCTCCATACATAATCACTATTCGAATTGTTATTGGCTTTTTCCTGTTTATATGGGAAATGAACTACTGAAACTCTACCTATTTCTTTTCTGTCTTTGTGACAAAGCATGATGACAGAGTGAGAAAAGGAGAGGCAAAGGCCAGGGCTAGAGTGCATTAATCTTTTGTGCTTACATACATGGGCTATTTTCAAGGTTTGATAAATTCCAAGAATTGTCCACAGTTGTCTTCAAATTTGTTACAGTTATTTTGTAGTCTGTAATTCCTTCATGTGAGGGTGCCTCTGTTAACCTTGTAATCCATTCTCATTCTGTGAGCTTTCCAGTGTGCTAGTAAGGTAACTTTTGCTCTCAATTTAATAATACGAGAAATGTTTTGCTTGCTAAGAGTATGAAGTCCTACTGTGATTTGTGTGATGTGTGTCTGTTCAGTTTAGAGGCCAGCAATGATCTTTCGTACAAGTCACTGTTTTTTTCCCCTCTTGTTTTTGTTTTTGTTTTGTTTTGTTTTGTTTTTTCCCCAAATTAAACGGCTTTTCAGATAGACATATATCTTATTCTTTGAAGAATCCAATTCAAATAGAAATAGCAGTTCCCTTTTTTTCCACAGGGTTAACAGTCCCTTCATCTAGACCCACTGGAGACAAAACAGAAGCACAAACAAGAATCCTGAGATTATTGGGACGCAGCAGGTAAAACCAGTGGAGAGTGTATTTCACAGACGTGTTATAGCTGACATAAACTTTTGTAGTGGCAGTATTTAGCAGGGAAAGACAAGGCTGGCGAGACTGTTTTGGCATCTCTGACCAAGAATGCTTAAGAAAATGCTAAGCTACCTCTGTTTTTCAGATTAGGAGATTCATTTCTTTTTCTATAGGTCTTTTCTCAGTCTTTGGGACTGAGGAGAGAGTTCAGAGGAATCTTCTGAGCTCATATCAAATTTGCATGCTTATTATCCCCATCCATTTCAGACCTTAACTCATTGTTCTTTAGAACACACCACTGCCTCCATGAAGTGCAATGAAATATTTATTTTTTTTCCACTGCGAAATTCCATAAGCAGCTCCATTAACTAGTAAAGCTAACCTTCCTTGCCAGTGGACAAAAACAACATACAGTCATCCAAGTGAAGCTGCACTAGGTCTGTAACATACTTCACAGGATTCCTCATGTCTGAATGGATCTGACTTTGTCCCTTCCCTCACACAGAGACTTGAACCTTTTCTTTCTGATAAAAGAGTGAAACATTTTCTGTATGTATACCTCTAAAATTCCTTTCTTACCCTGTGGAAAAAGATACATTATGCAAGTGTAACATTGCTTGCTCCTTGTTTTTTTTTCAAATCAACAGTTTCTTGGTGATTGTTCTAGATACAGAAATGAAGAGACTAGCACTTACAGGAAGCAATTTCTTTACTTCACATATTTACAAAATTCTATCCTATCCAATTTATTCTTGGCTTGTAGGTCTGAAAGGACTGAAAATTGACTATCTATAAATAAATTTGATATTTTAAAAAATCCTTTCTTGTCCATTTTGATCAGTTTATTATATTATTGTTAATGTTACACCTCAGATTATTCCATATTTATTTGAAATGCAAGTTTTAGTATTTTTTTTTTCTCAGGCAAAATCTGTAATACACAGAATTGTAAAAATAAACAAACAGATGGCAGAACAGCTTTTTGTATCTGATTGTTATACTTTCTCTTTGTTGCAGTCCACCTCCCAGAGGAAGCTGTGACAATTAACTAATTTCACATAAAACCACCATCATATAATTTGTTAATGAGGTTCAAGCCATATTTAAGAGAGAAGGAGCGCTAGGGAATGATTCTACTTGGTTTTGATATCTACTACATGTTATTCCCAGGCTGTAATAATGTTCCCATACTTTTGCTGTTGAGTCTTGCAGATACATTTGCTGTACTAGCCATGCATACAGCATCACACAGCAATGAGCAAACTACACAACGCTGTATTAAATCTTTCCACAGTGAGTAATACAGAACGTTTGTGACTGGCAATGGTACCTCTTATCTGGGCCCCCTTGCTGGTGAACTTCTCCAGTCCTCTGTTTCATTCTGGTAGCCATACATGTAAAATTACCAGGAGATATTTTTGAAACACCACAGTGAACAGTGTGATTCTGACTCTCAGTTCAAACCATCTTTCACATCATACCCTAACAGCACTGCTTCCCATCTGCCTCAGTGCCTACAGGAGATCAGCTTCTGAACTGAAATTCAACTAGCTAAAGCTAAATCTGAACAAGACAGAAGTGAGGTTAGAAGGAAAAGAATGACATTTTGAAGAACTAGCCAAAGTCATAACAATGTCCTCAAATGAGGGGTCTGTTTTCTGACCGTCAAGAGACTTCACAGCCTCAGGGTTAGCTGACGTCCTCCCAAGTATGAAATCTGTCAGAAATAAATTCTTCCATCCATGATGAGCCAGCAGACTGTTCCTATGAACATCCTCTCAGATGCTGAATTGGCAATAGCTTTGTACATATTCATGGCTTCCAGGCTCCACAGTTATAGTATTCTGTGCTGGCCATGCCAACGATAGCCTTCAATGGGCAGCTGATCAAAACTTGTCACTCTGCTTGCTAAGCAAAACAAGTCAATTTTGGTACATCATCCCACTGATGTGAAAGCTACACTGGCTCGTGAGTGAGTGCTAAATCATATTCCTTGTTCTAATCCTAAACTTCAAAGCCCTAGATTCATGTTACTTCAGGGATAACGATTTCTCCACACCTCCTCAGGGGCGGTGGAGCCATCAGTCAGGCAGGCAATTATGCTGACAGAAGGAGCTTTGGAGCACTCTTCCACATGAAGATAGAAATAGCCATGGAGCTCACCCATCTTTAAGGCAAAGGGCAAATTTCATCCCTTCAGAATAAAGTTAAATATGGTGAGCCGTCACCTGCCACTACTCCCCATATACACTTAGTTCCAGGAAAGACAGGAGTATAAGTGTATATTATTACAATTAATTTAAGACAGTGTCTCTTTGTAAAAAGTTGTTAAGTATCTAGCTGTGAGTAAATCTGACCAGCAACTTATATAGGATTTAATTTCAGTACCTCAATGATCTGGTACCTTGGTGAAAATATGGTGTAAACAGATTAGATAATCTATGTAAAGATTTTCATCTCAGTGTGAAAAGCACTGTGCTCCATTGCAATTGTTTTAATGATTTAGCTTCTCAAACAGCATGTTTTGCATTTCTTGAAGTAAACAACCACTTAAATAATCCTTGATTTGTTTTTTCCCAAAGGTATGTCACATTTCAGCCCACAGCCACTCAATAAAAGAACAGAGATGCATACTCGGGATTTAATTCAATAAATAAACCTAAAACAGTTTGGTTTATTTGTTTTTCATGTTAACTGAACAGGCTAGTAAATTAATGAATCTGCTTGGAAATCATACAGCACTTTCGGGCATGCAGCTACGGATGTAGATAGGACAAGCATCTATATTACAATAATTAGTATTGCATGGGTACATCCTTACAGTCATGCTAAGACTGTGTCTAGCATTATTCTTCTCTTTTAGTGGCAACTTCTATTCATAAAATGAAGCAAATGTTTGTATTTTAAGCAAGAGAAGCAGTAAGAACACAGCGAACTATGTGGTGCAGACAAATATGACAGCTGGAAAACAAGTTTGGAAACAGAGGGACAAATCTTCAGTTGGTGCAAATTGGCACACTTAAAGTGATTGCCTGAGCTGTAACTATCAAGCAAATACGAATGCTTTGAGCTTTAACAGAGAGCAAATAATTTGAGGCTAAGAGAAACACATACATAAGCGTAAATCTGTCTGCACTTTACCTCCCAACCACCTTCTTTCTGTCTGAAGTTCAATTTGCCATCCAGTCTGATGACTTTTTCTCACAGAATTGCAATTATATTCAAAGTTCTGAAATGTTTGAGATGCACAAGAAAGAAAAAAAATGAAAAACAAATGGGCTTTTCACAGGCTTCAGAAAATCCTCAGTGCTGTGGACTTTGTATGTATCAATAACCATCAGACTTCACTAGTGTGAGAGATTTGATTGCTTCCTTACACATAACAGTAGCAAGTCCTTGACAAAGTTAATAGTTTTGAAGTGTATGAGAAAAAAACAAAAAAAGGACTAGGGAAAAAGAAAGGATTTTGTTTTGTTTTTTTTCAGGGATGATGGTAGTCACAAAAAATTACTAGATTATATTGCAGATTAATAAATGAAGACTGAATTTTAAATTAATAGCAGTTCCAGTTACCACAGAAATTATTCTCAAATTCCAAAGAGATATATTTAACTATCCTTTCTTCAGCTTCCTATGAATCAATTGTTTCACCCACAGCCAGGCTGCCTTCTTTTTAGAATACAAGAATTTGATACTATGTGAATACTAGACATTTTTTAGATTATAGGGACAGATGAAAAATTCTCCATAGTTTATCAAAGAATTTTATGAGGCAGTAGATGTCATTGTCTACAGAGACTGCCAGTCTCCTTGGCATGAAATTACAATTAATGATGTATCACTAGGTTACATAAAGGATGTCAAACATATGGACCATTGCTGCAGCCAAAGATACGAGCAGCTTGCTGAAAATATCACATAATATGCTATATTTTTCTGATCTATCAGAATGTCTCTCCTAGTAAGAAAAAATATTAAATTGCAAACACATATCTATTTTTGCTTTAGGGCCCTTAATCTTGAACTGTAGAACAGTTGTGAGTGTTCATGGTTTTAGAAACGAAGATGAGTAATATTTTTCATCCATTTTTCTATCTGTCTGTCTGTGAAGCCGTTTCTTAGATAACTAACCTTTCCCAATAGGGTATTTTAAACTACTATCATTTAGTAGTGTTCATCAGGGCAAGCTTACAAGCATGGAGGCTTAGTTTAATCACGATTAATGAAATGAATGACCCAGTGGGTGGAAAACATTAATATTAGAAAGGGCATTTTAAAAGTACATGCTTTATCTAAAGAAAGCAAGAAGAATCTTATTAGTATGCATGTTAAATTAATTTCTTTTCACACTTTGAAAGGACATGGGAAAAACTCAATTGAACATTTTCTAATGTAAATTCATACCACAATATGTGTGTATATGTTTTTTAGCCTATGAATAACTGATTTGCAAATGGAACGTTCTCTTCCCAGATAATGGAAACATGAGGCAGTCACAGTGTAACCTACTCTTCAAGTACAAGTTGGAATATTATCAGCAACAACACTATTACTAATAACATCACAGCAGGTTTGCATCAGATAACAGAAGGACTCCAAGCGTGCCTCTCAGAAGGATAATCTGCTCACAGGAAAGCGGCCACATCTGTTTCTGGGTGAAATCTTGTGGTATGTTGTATTAGAAGAAGGAAACCATGCCTTGAATTCTCCAGCCTCTGAGACAGATAGCAAGATTAAAAAATTGGAATTTTGTTGATTAATTGCCTGAGGCAAGAAGGGACCATGATTTCTCCATTCTTTTTCTGATCTATCAGGCGAGGAAGGTAGGCAGTAACATATTGTCTATGTTAATCATCACTGTACAATTTAAAGAAAACCTAAAATAATTAATTTAATGGTAGACCAGATCCAATTATCAGTAGAAACGAAGTCTGAAGCACATCCATGATTTCACAGATCAACTATGGCAAGTCGCTGGTCTGCAGATCCAGTATCATCAGTTTTGTCACTCCTAATGAAACTCCTTTGAGAGACAAGAGAGAAAAAGAAACGTAAATATGCTAATTTTCTCACTAGATTTAATGATTTCCCTTGTCTAAGAGATTTATGTTATGAAGGCACAGCTGTTCTTCATTTCATTCAGAATCTACTAGTCATAGCTGACTTATGTCCAAATTCAAAGGGAAGTTTACTGAACCTAGAGAAGTTTTAAAACAGTCTGTGCCAATTTGCATTCTTAAGCTTTCTCAACAAGCCTGTGTTAACTCAGTGTGCCTACACACTTAGCTTTATGGGCTTTTATAGACACATCATGTGATTTTATTTAAGTAAACGTTAATCATCTAATCTCACTTTAAAGTCAGAGGTTAGAAAGAGGAATCTTCCAAGAGCGATTCTTATCTTGCAGCTCAGGATAACGCAAATTGTTCTCTGTGAGTACTTTTCTCTCAGTTTTCTGCAGAAGATTGGACAAAAAACTGTCACAAGCCATGAACCTTCACTCGTACACCACTTCTGATTTGAGCTAAGTAGACTTGAATTCAATCTCCGTACAATTTCTTTCTTATTGACTTCACTGGAGTCACTACAGCTATACAGCAAAATAGGCTCAGGAGAACAGGGGAAGTACCGCAGGTGGATGCATTGCCCATATCCTGTGCTGAGGTGCTGAAAGAAATAAGTGTATCAAATATTGTTTTAATAGGAAGACAAAGAAAGAAAACAAGAAAATAAGCAAGCAAGGAAGTGTGATAATGCAGCAATGTAAACCAAACTTTTTACCCGTTAAGAATACCTTCTTTTTCAGTTACAAAACCCTCCCTTGGTGGAGGTGTTATTTAGCAGTCCCATTTTTCCTAAAATTACAAGAAATCTTCCTGTTCTGTATCCACTGCAGTCAAGTCACCTTTTATAGAAAGCAACTGTTAGCTGGATATTTTTTCCTCACTCTAGCAATATAGAAGAGCTCCAATACTGACAGATAAAACCATCTGAGGATGACCGGAGGAATCATGAACCATCCTAGAGGCAGGAACACTAGGCAGCTTCAAATTCTGCATTGGTTTGAGAGGTAGTTCCATAAGCAGGGAGATTTTCAGTACAAACTAAGAATATTATGGCAATCTTAAAAAAAGGAGATGTCTTCTGAACTTCTCTCTGTATTGTATTTTTTCAAAATATATCATTACTTTTAGTTCTACAAAGTCTATAGACAGCAAACTTGTTACAACTTAAGAATAGTATAAGATTTTCAATGATCCAAAAAGCAGACTCTGGATTTGCAACGGTGCCCCTAGGTTACTAACTGCCAGAAAGCCCTAGGGAAGATTGAGCCAACAAGAATGTCTGCATACAAAATAAAATACAAGACACCTCTCTAAGGTTGATATGCAGTATGTGCATTTGCACTAGTCCAGAGTTCACTTATAGGAAAAAATATGTTTCCATTAACTTAGATTGCACTGTGTACTCATATTAACATACTGTCTGTGGGATAGTAGTAAACAAGTGTTGGGTTATTCTCTTTTTTTCAGACAGGAGGATCAGGATGCATGTATTTGCAAGGAAGGCAAGAAGAGCAACGCCTATAAAGATGATAGTGCTTAGGAATGTGTAGACTTTGTGTACATAAGAAGTCCCATGTAATTCAGCAGGAATTAAGCCCATGTCTAAGTTATTTCCTGAATTTTGGGCACAGCATCTGCACAAAATTATGAACATTTTCCTATGCCCATCAGTTTCACAGATGTGATCCTCATATGTGAGTGAATTATCATATTCTCTCATATTTTTTCTAATTTAGTCCCTGTTACAAAGACACATATTTTACTACTATTTGCTTATAAAACGTCATGGCATAAAAATTCAATGTTAACGAAATATCATAGAAATTAGCAACAAAAAAAAAAAGGACTACACAGTACCTGCAGGGGTTATGAATGAAAGGCCATTATTTTAAAAACACAATAAAAAGTCTCTCTCTGAAGTCTATGAAGTATGTGAAAGCTCACGTTCTTCCTCACAGCAAACTTTGCAGTCAGTCTTACAACTATTTCCTACCTGTTCAGGGAGTCATCATAAGTACCATCACTTTTGACCCAATAAAGCTGACAATAATTAATAATTAATTTTTATAGGAATAATCTATATTCATACATATTAAGACATGTAAAGAAGTTCAGCGCAATAATAAAACATGATCTGGTTTTAGAACAAAAGGATAAAATGTGCATATTTTTAAATACATGGCTTGCACCTAGGGAACTTAGATATCTAAGAGAGACAGTCTTTTTACCTAATCAAACAATTGTTAATCTAATTCCAGGTTAGGCACCTAAGAGAAGTATGCACTGCCAAAAGAAATTCGTCTCACTTAACTTAGACACTTATC
This sequence comes from Urocolius indicus, assembly GCA_013401255.1. NCBI lineage: Eukaryota > Metazoa > Chordata > Aves > Coliiformes > Coliidae > Urocolius > Urocolius indicus. Next base: position 68,248 of record WBNH01004704.1, on the reverse strand, counting down.
TTGAATGTATGATCATTCTTCCCACTGTCTACAAGGCAGATCTAGGGTGGCTGGCTGCTAATGTTTTAAATGCCCAAGTCAGGAGAGATTAGTTTCACTAACTGTGGACAGCATAAAAAATAAGACAAAATAGGATTGGGAAGGAAAGGAGAAATAGTAAATATTTGGCTATATATTTAGTCTATACTCCTTATCACTAATGGTATTCCATAGAAAAATGGATTCCATTTGATGTACTTCAAAACCACTCCTCTGAAAATGCCACTCACATTTTCCTTATTTTTTCAAGGATTCAGAGATCCAAACTGGATTCTGTATTGCTAATGCTCACATCAGCGAGTAAATTATCTATATCAAACTTCACTGAAGCCCCTAGGGATCTATGTGGGTTTAAGACACATGCATACCCTTCACAATCTGGAAACAGTTTTAATAGACATCCTTTAATAATACTCCTAATGCCTACAGTTTTCTTATGGGCAATTTCATCATCAGACATAGTTCCACTGTTGTCTGGCTGTCCACAGTTATTAAAATGACAAAATGTTTTATTAAAATGGGATTTGATCTGTGGGAGCTGAGTCAAAAAGCCAGCTAGAGACAAATGGAGCTCCAAGACTTTTTAGCTGAATGTCTTTTATCTGCTGACTATAGAAAACCAATATTTGTTTTTGCTTAAACCCACAAAGTGTTAATAAAATAAAAAATACAATCCTGTATTCTTTACTTATGTCTGCAAATTATATAATTTACTATGTTTACCATATACAGTCTTGTAAAATCTTTACAAACTGCATATGAAGAAGAGAATCTACCACAGTAAAGATGTCAAGTCTCAAACACCATATATATGTGTTGGAAGATTTTGCAATAATCCTTTATTACTATATATATTCTAAATGGCAAGATAATGTTGTAGGTTTTTTTGTTTAGGATTATGGAAAAAATCTTACAGGCTTTTTGGTCACTGAGGAAAGCAATTAAACAAATTAGGAAATGTAATAAAAAAAAATCAATGTTTTGAATAAACAAACCTTTGCTTTCTTTTCCTCCTGTAGTCCATGTTCTGAACTCATAAGAGACTGTAGTTATTAACTCTCTGTGTACTGTTCTACAGCTGAAATTAACTTGTTGATCTAAAAAGTATCTAGACTTTATTTTATTCTTCCAGTGAAAGATAGACTATAAATGGTTGTAAACAGGAAAGATTAAACAAACATTGTACTTTATACTCTTCACTTCCTGATACCATGTATAGAGTTACACATCAGAAAGACAAGTATAAAAATCTTTAAATCCCTTTTTTTTTATAGTATAATAGGTACTTCTGCATAACTTCTGTGACTGTCATCAAGGCAAACCAGTTAACTGTATATCCTGTCCCTAAAATTCAAAGCCTGAAGCAAACTCTTTTCTCCTTGTAATGGTTTTGCCTGGTCCAGGTTTTGTGGCAAAGTCCATCTGTAAAGAACTGACTACAACCCTCATCCTCTGTGCCACTGTGAAGGAAGGAGAGTCCTGGGAAGAGGCAGGCATGGGGGGAGGTGTTTATAAAATCTGAGTTTATTTGTTATCTCTCTGTTCTGTTTTGATTATTCATTATTAAATCAAACAATTTCCTCCCAGGTTGAGTCTGTTTTGCCCATGATGTTAATTGCTGAGTGATCTCTCTGTCCTTATCTTGACTCACAAACCTCTCATCATATTTCTCTCTCCCCTGTCCAGTTTAGGAGGGGGAGTGATAGCACAACTTGGTGGGCATCTGGTAGCCAGTCAGGGCTAAAACCACCACACTCCTCCATTAATAACTTTACTAATCAAGAAAGCTGCTTGGATCTAGGTGAGAGCCCAGGAAGAAATCAACACACACGTGGATGGGATTTGATTTACCCTCAGAGCTATGCTGGCAGTTGACCAACTAAATGATATATCCACACTGAGCTTAGCCATCTCACTCCTCATCTTGCATCCTTGTAATTGTGCCATGGACACGATTGTGCAAGTCACTGAACAAATACAGTGAAGTGCACTGCCTTGCCTCTGTTGGCATAGCCCTCAAATCCCTATTACTGGAGGTCTTCTTGCAAAGAATAAAAGCTATAAATGTCAATATTCTAACTCTAGGAATTTTATAATCTAACCTGAGTAAACAAAAATACGCAGCATTTAAGAAGCAACAAGATATATCACATAACTCTGAAAAATGAGGGGAGAAGACAACAACAGAATACCAAAATACTTGGTCACAAACTCTGTAGCAGATTTGACCACAGACTTAGGGACTAATGATTTAAGAGTTAACAGTTTCCATTGAAAGAACACCTAAGCACAGAGAGGACAATAAGACTCTGGACCAAGGCACAAGAATATAAATATAGAAGCAAAGGATACAACTGCTGTCAGTGCAGTGATAGTGAATACATAAGACGAAGAAATAATGTTATTTGAAGAAGAGACTTACTCTGTTCATTTGAAAATACATTCAAATATTTCTTTTGCTAAAACTGTTTTTTTTTCTATACTTGTTCTTGTTGAAATATTTGATTTAACATTAAAGTTAGTTTGGTTTCATTGCCAAATCAAAGGAGGCTTTTTCTGAAATGGTAAAGTAATATTGTTACTTTTACATTAAAAAAAAAATTAAAAGAGCAAAAAATATTACAAAACCCTCAAATAAAAGTTTTAACATTCTTTAAATTTCTCCTTTTTTCTTTTTTAATTTAGGTCAACTTTTAGATGAACATTTTTTTTTGGGGAAAAAAAGAGATCTCTATTAATAGTTCCTAAGGAACAATGTAAAGGGGAGATAACACCAGATTTGGATGAAAGGAGAAGTATTAGGCTGAAAGGCAACTATTGGCTCTTGCTTCGCAGTCAGAGCTCTTTGCAGGGGTTAATAGTAAAGCTGATGAGAGAGATTTGGTTGAGATATTCTACTTGAATTTCAAGAAAGCATTAGCAAATGTCTGGTTTAAAGGCTCTTAAAGAAGCCAAGCAACCACAGGAAGAAAGTGTAGGTCTTTAAAGAGGTAAATAATTGATTAAGAGATGGAAAACAGAGAACACTGTGTCCTTGGTGAGAAGGCAGACCACTGGATACCTAGAGAGATGTATGCTGCAATGCTTGAGCTATCCAGCCCAGAAAAGAGGATGGAAAACAAGGTGAAAAAGTTTGCTGGTCATACCAAGTCTAGTAAAATTGTAAAGAAGGTGCACGAGTTCTGAGAAAAAATGGGAAAGAATCATGCAAAAGTGAGTGACTGGCAGTAAAAAAAGGCAGGTGAAATTAAGTAGATTTGAAATGTAGGTAAATGCAAAGTGACACACTGTGGCTTCACATGCACAGTATTGGGATCTGAACTGTCATCACTACTCCTGAGTGAGACCTCCGGGACCTAAGGATCAGTCTTGTAAACAATTCTGTTAAATACCACCATCCATGACCTTAGTACAAAAAATATGAGAATGTGAAATCTGGAGATTACACAAAAAAACAGTGATAGGAAGTGTAACAGCAATATAATGTAGGAAGAGTTGTTGACCTTGAGGACGAAATCCAATAGGGACTTAGTGATTAAAAGCAAAAATCTGTCATGAACTGATTCTCAGAAGAGGAAAAACTGATCAGGGATAAATTTAGCTTGGAAAGTAAAATACCTAACCATCAAGGGATTAAATCCTTGGATTTTAAGCAACCTAGCGGTGGGAAAAAAAGTCCAACCAGTTTTCTATGGAGCTTGATCAGTTAATAAAAAAGATCTATTCCAAACTGATATCCCTGTGAATTATGGTCAGTTAATAAAAAAGATCTATTTCCAACTGATATCCTTAACTATCTAAAGGAACATGGGTAAGATTAATTTCTAGTCCTCCTTCATTTGTCTTGTAAAAGTGAAAACTAAACTCCAGTATGACAGAAAACAGGAAACTTTCCTGGGCATCTGAGGATGTAAGGGATATATAAAGCCAGATATACAAGGCAGGCATGTAAAGCAATTCTGATGCCTTGTAAAGCCTCACAGAAGCAGAGGTGTAACTTAGGGAGATCTGTGCAAAGGGATCTACCAGCTCCCATGGTCCTCTTAAAGGGAAGGTTGCAGATATGTACTTGACATAGGAGAGTATTGCTGTGCTCTAAAGTAGCTTATGTCTTGTCACAACTTCTCAGCCCTGGCACAGCACTAACTGATGGAGCTACACAGCTTCTGTAGAACTGCTGTCTTGTCTCTGACTGGCTCAGTCTTCAGCAAGTGAGCTCACATCCACCCGTGCACATCCGTGTACATAGGCACACTAGCTTTCCTGTGTGCCAAGAAGAGGCCACTATCTCCAGTTTATATTCAGAAAACTGAGGTCACTTGAGGCTTATAGCCTAAAGATAAGTCAAAAATCATTTCCAAAGTTCTATGGTGATACCTTGACCTCCCAGTCATGTTTTATTCCTTTCCGGTGTGAGATGTTCCCTCTGCATTTCTGAACTCCAAGAGCTTTCTGATTTTTCTATAGAAGTACATTGTCCCCACTGCAATGCTTTTGTGGTACCAATTATAGCCACCATGCAAGTATTTCTTCAGGTTAACAGGAGAGATTTGGAAAGGAAATATTTAGAACAAGTAACTAAGGTGAGACATTATAATGTGGTAGCAGCTTTCTATTGTCAGGGGAAGGACAGACAGAAGAAGAAGGAATGAGGGGAATACTTTTTGGGGAAGTTAAATTATTAACCTGATATTGCTGCAAAGTATAACTGTGAAGGTTATACAGGTTGTACATCAAAAGGTTGTACACAAATATTCTTCATGTTTTCTTTCATCTCAAAATTATCTGAGGAAGATAAATGGTGTTGGCATGATCAGAAAATAAACAACTTTTTTTAGAAAAGAAACAGAGCAAGAAAACACGAAGTAGTTAAATGGTGCTTGCATTTCAGTGTAGTCACACATAAAGTTCCCAGTGTCTTTTTTTTTTAATGTGAACTACAGCAAATAACCCAACATTTACACTTGTCTTGTAGAAAATATTTTTGTGGTCAATGCTTTAGAAAAGAGTCAATTTAACCAAATTACTTTATAGATTAGAGGCCAAAAGATGGGAGGTTAGAGAGGAGGAGAAGTAGGAAAGGAAAACAACACATACTTGATCTTTCACTTTTTTTTTTTTAAAAAAAAAGATGCTTACTGAATTTCACAAGAAATAAAGGATTTTTAGATCTACAGCTCAATTTAATCTAACTCTAGAAATGCAGCAGCTTAAAGGTTTAGTGGCACTTTGCAGGAACTAAAAAGTCTATCAAGTTATTTTCCTTAAAGTTTCTAAATAGACATACCAACTTCTCAAGTTTTGTATTTCACAGTTATTCTTCATATATTACATAAAACCCAAATCATATCTTTCACCTGGTTGACTGCCATTCCTGAGGTGCTCCATGTACACGTCCTGCTAGTTCAGGAGTCAGAGTCTGAGCTGGAACCCATTTTGGTCAATAGAGGATTCTCACTTACCTGAGTAGGCTTTGGATCAGGAGCACTGGATCATATTAGTGAGGAACATAATTCAAATGATACTATTTATTTTTAACATTTTTTTAGTATTCCTTATTTCCAAAAATATTTCAAAAGTGTTTCAATGCCTTAAAATTTAGTTACAGTAGTCTTAATTATATCTAACTTAAACAAACAGGTTGATTATTTTGTCTTTATTCCTTGAAAAATGACAGATAAAAAACATTAGTTTGTAATTTTTTTTTTTACAAAGGTCTTTCTATTGAAGTATGAAATATTCACTTTTGATGCCAAAATTTCTGCTTTCTTCTTTTTCCATATGCAGAGCACTGAGAAGCTAGTTGGAGATCCTACAGAAAGAAAATAGGCAAGACTTTTCAGACTGGCTGTTATCCTGAGCAGCTCCAGGTTCTGCAGAAAGGCAGTTTGACAGTTCTTAGCAGCTCCTGGGGACAGACTTCTCCAGTGGCATTCTTCCAAACCTTCTGTGGCTATAAAATTGCATGCTGATGGATCCCTTATGGTATAGAAAAGTTAATGTTATCTTTCAAAGACTGCAGAAGGAACTGAGAGTGGAAGAAGCGTGACTGAACTGGACAGCTAAAAGAAGAACCCCTTTAAAAAAAAACTGTGGTAAAATAAAAAGACACCCAGCAGAGGAGAGATAAATGAGAAGCAAGGAGCATTTTCCTGTTCTGATACAGCCAATGAGTTCTCGATCTGGGAATCATCCCCATGAATGCATCTGGCTGAGTTCTACAGCCTGAGGAAATACCAGAAACAGCTTCTGGCTCAGACCAGGTGAGGGGAGCAAGTGAATCTTTCCCAAAGACTAGAATTAAAAAAGAGCTTTCACAGCAGGAAACCATAGTGATTGTGTGCATATTTATTTCTGAATGCTACAGAATCATTCCCTTTGCTACTTGTAGACCAGGGACATTAAAAATTTCTATCAGTCATCCATTTATCTCCTGTGTGTGAGTGATTCTTCCCTTCTTCTACTCTGAGAACTCATGAACACTTTTGCTTGTACCAGGTGCTTTGAGTGTCCTTCAATCTATTCTCTCTGCAAGAAAAACGTCCACTACCTTTTTCAAGCTTTTTGTCTTACTATTTCCTGCTTTGTGATATACCATGTGTACTTTTTCTCATTTTCTTCCACCTTCTCCCTATTTTCCTAATTTTATGGGTTATGTGCCTTTTATTTCTTTGCAATTCCATTTCTTCCTCCCACCTGCCCCGGGCTCTCCCATTCTGTGCTTCCTCAAGATTTTATATAGCTCCATAATCTTTCCTCTAGTTCTGCTGTTCCACCCATCTCTTCCTTATTGTTATTTTTTTGTTGTTTTTCTCTGGGGCATATATCTTTCATGGTGCCAAGCTCATTTAGGATAATGGCAGAGATGCAGTGGGAGGCTGTGTCATGCTGGAGGCTGTTTATGGATGCCTACAACTCGTTCTATTTGTAGGCAATGACAGACAAACAGAGAAATGTCATCACGTGTAAGTTTCAAAAAAGGAAGCAGAAGGTATTGCAAGGAAGGAATGAGGCTGTTGACAGAGTAGGTGTCTCTTTAGCTGTGCATCAAATTCTTCATCAGAGTCTTGGCTCTGTCCTCTGAGCTCCACTGGCAGGAGCCTTCCTAATGCTCTTAAATCTGTGGTACAAAGGTTACCACACCCTAATTGACTCCTTCGATGTTTTCTATTGCTCAGGCTATTTTCAAAGTTTTGTTCTTGTCATGTGTTTTGTATAAGGTATTAGTCACTATAGCAACCTTAACTGCAATTTGACCAAGAATATAAACAATAAAAGTGTACACTACAGAGTAAGAGTTCTGTATTCACCACTTCCCAGATATTTCTCAGGCAGAAGAATTATAAAAGACTTTCTAAGCAATCGAACAAAAGCCCTTGTTTTATTTAGGAAAGCAAACCAATTGAAATATAATTTCAGCCCTGCACTTGTAAAGAATGCATCAGACAATTTGCAAACTTATTGCAAACTATTGAATGTCCGTTATTTACTCTTCCATAACAGAGACTCAGACCAATGCACAATTTCTATCAAACAAGGTAAAACAGCACAGCGCAGATTGTCATTGCAATTAACATAAAGAATGCATTAAAGTTCTGCAAAAGAGAAGATATTTTGTACTTTTCTGAAATATTAACTCCAAAATATTAACTTCTAAAAAAATCCTCAATGTCTAAGAAATCTGTAAAACAAAGTAAGGTATTAGTAGCCAGTACATAAACTGGGGAATCTGGAATCTTAGCAAAGTCTAATTTAAGCCACTACAAACCAGAATGAATCCATGGAAGTCAGTGCTAACAAGTTATAGTGAAACTCCGGCTGTGAAGAAAGCAGCAGTCCGGGTTACACATGCTGTAAAAGTTTATTGTGACTGCATTTCCTCTGAAGCAGAAGTCTTCACCCTTTTGTTATAAAACCATGACCTAGTTCTATCAGTGATAGTTTTCAGGTGGTACATGTACAGCTGTATGTACAGCCCCATGTTCCCTGCTAAGGTGAAAGATAAAGGGTGAGAGACATGAGCTCAGTAAAGAGAAATCCTGCTTAGCCTCTCTGCTGTTCCCAGCTGCTAAGAGGAACATCAGGAGTTAATTCTGCTTACAGGTAAATTTAAGCACTGACTTGGATTCCACCTTAATGATAAATATTAAATCAATTTTTAAAATTGGTGGAGGGTGAGGGGAATGATGTCAGGAAATTTGAGCAAGACTAATTAAGAGCACTGGCTGGATCTAATCATTAGAGTAGTTAAGGAAGAAATAATTCAGGTGTTAAATGGCAGGTCAAAAATTATGAGGCTAGTTTCTAGGGGCCTTATCATTCGTGAACTGACAAAGCTTTCCTTGATATTGGTGGAATTTAACACTAATCACTCTGGGTACTGATGGGACTTAAACCCAGTAGAATATTTTAATGTGTTTTACACACATAAGTAAGCTTTCTGAGGCCTCACCGTAACAGAGGAACGAGACTTTCACCATCATTCCAAAATAATTCAATTGTATGAAATATTTTTTTCTTCAAAGATGACACTAATCCAGAAGGAAAGTGAATTTACATTGGAGAATTTCATTTATTTTAAAACTTTAAAGCATATGTAGCAAAATTCTTATTCTGGAATATCACCTGGCTGTTTGAATTGCCTGCGTTCTCCCAATCCAATTTCCACCTTTTACATTTTATCATATAGGTTCTCCTCAGCTCCATCCTTGCAAACACTTCACTGCTATTACACAAGCATGTTCAATGACACTTCAGTAAAAGTTAGCAAGTGCTTAAGCGTTTTCAAGAATGGAGACCTAGTGAGTATCTCTCAAGAGCAGACATACAGGAGCCAATTCCTTTGAGTAAAAGAAATGAATGTTTTGTATCTTGCGATATTTTAGGTGAATAGGAATTAAAGGACAGCAATACAATGAGGTATGCAGTTATAAAGCTGTTGCCAAGGGACAGGAAAAATTGTTCTGGTCCATATGTTTCGGGACAGGAATACGTAATTCATGTAAATCAGCATTGTTCCAGAAAAATCAATGAATTTGATTTTTCAATTTCTGTCATAAAAGATTCTGGTCTACACCACGACAATTGCCGTCAAATAAAATTCTAGCCCTCACATCGATCACAGAAGCAAATTGGGAAACAGAAATACATCAGAATGGACGTTGATTTTTATTAGAACTAGAGTATAAGAGAAATGTCATATTTAAAACTTGAGATGGTTTCTTCCCATATTCCAGCTGAGAAATAAGTTCTCTATAAAGTAAATTATTTGAGCTGCGTTGCCTTCCATTTATATCAGAAGAGGTAATATCACGATTTCATGAAGGCATTTACTCCTTCTTATATGCATGCAGAGATCATGGGAATAGAAATGAAGTCCACAGAAATGTTAGGTATGTAATACTAACAATAATTTAGGCAAAAAAAAAAAAAACATTTTCAAGTACAGATTTCTACCACAGAAGAATGCTCAAGCACAACTCCAATTTTTAGTGATAACTTTTATGAACATGTAAAAACCAACAAAACTCTGTTCTCATATCCTTAGGCTAAGCAAAACTCCATCCCTGGCTGTACATTTTTTCACAGACATTTAAAGCAAGTAGTGCTTCTATAATACACAAATCACCTTCTGTTCTCCAAATGAGATCTCTGCATTTTTCTATACCAGAAAAAGGTGTCGATCTCCATATTCATATTTCTTACAGGATTTGTAAGAAAAGGTCAGTTTATTATACATTTTTAAATTGTGATGCCATTCTAAAAAGGACTGCAAACTGATGTATCCAGTGTAACTGCAATTTTAGAGGGATTATTCTACTTGCATGAAGCTGTCTCAGTGTGTAAACAGATGAAAGCTAGTGGACTTTGTAAACACAGTATTTGCATATCTTTACATATAAAGCAGACATCAAAAATGAACTTAGACTTTATAGTAACTTGTGGAAATTAAAAAAAAATACTATATATAGCCTTATGAATAGATTCAGCTACCCTACAGTCCTATTCCCCATGACTCCAGATCTGCCTGGCAGAGTCAGTGTCATTGAATAATGATAAATTCTTCTTTTAAAGAAAAAAAAAAAAAATAATTTTGCTTAGGATGGCAAAAATTGATAAAGGTGCAGAGCTGTAAATCACTTGTGATGGATAACAAGATATATTACCTTAATTTAATAATAAAATATCAAACCTGAGTACAGAAAGTATTTTTGTAGCTCAAGAACAGTAGCTATCTCTTCTTTGTATAAGACAATTCAGGCAAAGTTTGAGGAAAAAACAAAAGAACATCTTACATTTTCAGAAACAATAATCAAACTAAACTGGCAACCTGATTATAGCACTGACTCGAGGATTGCTTCTTTTTTGAGGTTTTGTGTGTGTTTGTTTTTTTTTTTTATTTAAACTATTCAGGAACGTATTTGTAGGCATGGTGCTTCGGGACACGGTTTAGTAGCGGAGTTACCAAATGTTAAAATTATGGTTGGAATCAATGATCTTAAATGTCTTTTCCAACCAAAATGATTCCATGAGCCTGTGAAATATAAGAAGAATCTATCTGAATACCTTAGCTATCAAAACACTGCTTAACCCTTGTAGAGCTCTTCATGGTATGAGAGTACACATCAGTTTCCGCTACAGAACCGATCAGCATCAAATAACTACAGCTCCTCTCATGGTTAAAATAAATGAACTCAGGCTCACACATCTGCTCAGCACAGTTGGTGCTGTCTAGGAAATATTACAGGTGGGAACATAGGAAGTCACTGCATTTTCCAAGAACAAGAGAAATCTCTGGTGCAGAGAAGCTTCAAGTAAGAATATATGTCTACATGAATAAGTTAAGACACCCTTGAAGTGTGCTTAGAAAAAAAAAAAAGGTCACTTAGATGTGATGTCTTAGAAATAACATTAGTGGCCAGTAGGATAATTCACAGATGAACACATTACATGAAAATGAAGTTGCTCTGAAGCTGACCAGATTGTCTGAGAATGGATGGCCCACAATGGGAACAAGATGAATCTGAGAAAATACAGGTTAAAAGATAGTCCACAGAACCTATTAAAAAAAACAGAAAATAATTTTGAATAGGGGTAAAAATATTATCATAATTTAAACACATAGGTAATCCTAAAAATTGACCATAGCTCATGGCACAGATAATGCCACCTCTAAATTGGGAATATAAAGGTGTAGCAAACCCCACTAAACAGCAGAAAGGACTGTGTCATTTCAGAATCAGGTATGCAGAAGTGATACTGTGGTATCCTGCACTGTGTGACTAATTGCACCAGTATTGCCTTGTTAGTGTGAAAAGCAGCTGTATCTTAGAACCTGGTCTAAGGTTTCTTTAGTGGTGTTTGGTCCGGTTATGTGCCCTTGAGGTTTGGTCAGAATATGAAACCTCAATGTAACTGTTTGCTTAGTTTATCTTTGGTGACAATTTAGTCTGCTGTAGTTACTGTTTGGTAACAGTGATGCCCTTTCAAGGCTAGAATAAGAGCCCTGTAGCTTTTTATGGTGAGGGATAAGAGAGCATGTGAGCTATGTGGTGCTGTATCCACAGCTACACCGCTGTGCCTCTGGAGGAGGCTGGTGACTTTGGAGGAGGCTGTGGCACTGAGCCCAGGAGATTTCAGCTTGCCACACACATATAAAAAAAGGGATTACACTCTCATAATAAACAGAATTCTCCTTAAAAAGCTGAGTCTTGTGATTAAAGGTGTAACAGATGGAAACCCTACCTACAGCCTGATTCTCACAGAGACCTATTCTAAGAAACAGTAAGAATTTATTATCAATTACATATGCCTTATATGTCTGGATAATTCTTCTTAATATTAATGCAGGCTCTGTGGGTGCTTAAGGCATTAATAGAGCCCACAGCGAGCAGAGATCCACTGATATTTCTTTTACTGTTTTGAGAACTTTATTCTTCAAAGGAGCATCATTTTAATAGTCAGAAAAAGACAGACTGCTCTAGGTTTTTTTCTGAGTTTATCCATTACAATTCAACCACTTAATGCTATGGAAGAATATTTCAAAAGCAGAAGTAGGCAGATAGATGCTGAACACCCACTGAACGCCAAAGGGATTTTGGTTCCTAACTCCCTCGTGCCTTTGAAAATCTCCCCCAGAAGCTTTAAGTATATCAAATCCACTCAGTGCTGACTCTGTATTATATATTCTTGTTTTCTTTGCAAACCTTAAGCAAATCATCTATATCATAGAAGAACACACGTTTTCTTATTTTGCAATAGACTGTACTTTAAAGCTGCTGAAATAAAAGCCAACGACTTGACAGACCCTTCGGTGAATATGCAAAATGAAAAAGATACTAGGAATTTCTCTCTCCCTGGGCTTGAGATCATACCATATCTCCCATCCCTCCTAGGAGCTCTGCTTTCTTTTTTGTTGTGGAAAGCACAACAGTCCAGCTGAGATGAAGCAGTATACACCATTACTGTGGATGGATGACTGCAGAAAGTCATTGATCCACTTAACAGAAGGACCAAGGCCATGCAGCTAATGTTAGGTATATAATTTCTGCAGGCTACCTACACAGCAAATACAGAACATATTCTCAAGAGATGATCAAATGCTATCAGAGCTCTCGCTGTCTTTCAGCTAGGTGCTTAAAATTATGTAAAACAAGTGTTAATCTCTGCATCTTCTCATTGCCTATACAGGCAAGGTAGACTTGGAACTTAGAGACCTGGAACAGAGTGAACCACCTGCACATACTATGAACTAGGAGGACACTAAATACCATTATCACCTACTTCTGTATATTCTAAACAAAAAGCAAAAAATAATTAATGACTGAGCACTAAAGTCCTGTGGGGGAAAAAAAAGAGAAGAAGAAAAGCAGGTGATCATGCCACATATGCTTTGTTAAGGCCTTTGCAGATTTGCAGAACCTATTTCTAACAAACTCTAAATTAGAAGTATTGTGTTACCTTTTAATGATCTTTTTAATGACTACATTTAATTGAATGACCCAGTTCAATCCCATGGGCCTACGGAGACGCATGTCAGTTTCCTCCCAGGCACTAATGTATTCCACATCATCTCCAACATGCTACCCTGAAAATGTGTGGGTTTTTTTTTCTGAGGATGAAATGAATTTTGATCTACTTCCCAAAATCTTCAAAGAATCTTTATGCTGGCTGAAATAGAAAGACACATCTTCCCATGAGGAACCATGGACCACAGAAAATAAGGCACAAAATTTCCAGTTCTTTATTTTTTCCTAAAAAAAAAAAAATCACTAATATTTATAAAATTCAAAAATGCTCAGTTACCTAGTCATTTCCTTAAAAAAATATTTTAAGACATGAGATCATTTCATGTTTAGAATACACACTAGTGAAAGTCCTTGTTCAGCTTCTCATTTACTCCATTTTGCTACCATCTTATGCAGGGTTCATACGAAAGAGATTTGGGTAACACCAGGTAAACGTGACTTGTATGTTATGCAAAAACCTGATGATAAGTAATTTAATTAGAAATAGGTCCCTGTGAAAAAAGTTACAGTGATGCTATATTTTCATCCATTTTTTCAGCTCTACAGTCCAGGAGTTATGCTTCCTACAAAGACAGAAACAGAGACTTAAGAGAAAAGGCAAATCTGAAAAGCAGGTTATCTCTGTGGTAAATTCCCTTCTTAGTGCATAGAAATCCTGCAGGCAGACTAAGTTACTGACCTTCACAATAAGACCTTCTTCTGCATCTGTTTTTGACAGAGAGGAAGTCTTAAGTTAGAAGCTGAGAGAGGATAGACAATGGTAACTTAGCAAGTAGATGAATTGCAAGGGACTAAGGAGGAAGGATAGATCGTCACTTCTTGAAACTTTTTAGAAAAGTTGGCTGAAATGCTATTTTAGAAGGAAATGAGCAAAGAACAAAAAAAATCATTCTGTGAACAAGGCTAGACTCCCTTAGTTTCATGCATGAAGGGCAGAACATGCTTCTGCCTTCTTTCCATCTTTCCAATGAAAAATTCATATCTGGTTAAAGCAAGCAGAGACACACTTAAGCTCATTATTGATGAACACCATTAATGCCTCTCTTCAGAAGGGCATTTTGCCAGCTTTACTTAAGCAGCAGTCAGGCTTTTGCTAAAAAACTCATATTTGGATGATATTAGCAAAGCCAATAACTGTCCAATGTCAAGCCACCCAATATTTGGGAAGATAATTGAGGTTATGCTGATGGGTCAATCCTAGCAATGTTTGCATTTCAAAGATGTAGTTGGTCCTCATCAGGTTTGTCAATATGAGCAGAGAAATGGGACTAGATGATCACTTCCCAATCACTATATTCTGGTGATGGGCCTTTTGGATTTTTTTCCTGTGGAGAGAGATATTATTAACTTGATAATGGGCTACTGCAGGAAGAACACATTCAATTCTTCTTTTACAGGTATAAAATTCCTTCAGTAGATTATTCTTGTCCCACACTTACACATAGCTGTTAGGAATAACACTGCATTGCAATCGAAACTTGAATGCAATTGATACTTTAAATTTTTACTTCCTTCCCACCACAATTCTAGTCTCATTACTCGTACAGAACATGATCCTGTCATCACTGAAGTCAGTGGCAGCACTTAGGTCAAGTTCCAGGTATACAAAGGCTTCGATGGATAAGTGAAGTAAGCGTTCCTGTGTACTCTATTACTTTGCAGTAATTGTGAGACTGTTTACCTTTCAAGAAAAGTGGAATATGCCTCGTTTTTTTTCCTTAATGAAGGGTTAGAATATATACATGAGGAAGAAATCACTTTGATGTATCTGGATTTAAGCACCCCAACTCATAACGCTGTAACTCTTTAGTGCAGTCACATCATGAAGTGGAAATAGGAATTAGGAACAAATTAACACATAAATGAAATAGTAAGTAAGGGAACAGTTTGGAGATACTTAGGTCATTTAAAATCTGACTTTGTATGCAGTTTTCTTAATCCAGACCATCAAATTCTCTTTCCAGTCAATGCAGAGATAAGCAGATGTGAAATCTAGCAAGCACCTAGTCCACTGTAGACCTGCACAGATTACTGGCTGTGTAAGGAATCCAGTATAGTAAGATTCCAGAAGTGTGGACAGGTAGAAATTAGGTAATTAAGGTAGGTGGGTAAAATTAATCTAGGCTGAAGAAATATTTTGGGATATGATAGAAGTTATTTCTGAAACGTCTATTGAGAACACATAAGTGGGCTTCACAACATTATTTGTATCCCAAATGTTCTACTGCGACTGTCACCATTACTACTTTCCAGTTTAGTACACCCAATGAGACCACCGTCAGAGCTCAGAAAACTGCAGCAATATCTTCCTAATAAAAAAACCTCACAACAATCCGCCCTGTCTTTATTGTGATACTGTTTTCTTACGACCAGAGGAATTGTATCCAAAATGTTCAGTTAGTATAAGTCATATAAACTCCTTTCCTGGAGCACCTGCCAAAGCGAATGCATTTCTAGAGATTAAGCCACTTCACTCAAGGCCTCTTTGAGTCTATGTGTAATTTCTTGATAGTCATTATTTTTAAAGCACTGATGACTGTGCACCTTGTTATCTATGCATTCTCCCCATTTTCTAGTCATACCTGTTAACACTCCTTGTGAAGTCTCTGCTACTAAAAACTAAGTAAAAAAAAAAAATCAATGTAGAGATAGAAGGACTGATTCTATCTTTGGAATTTCTTTCATCTGGCAATCTGGCAGTCTCAAGGTGCGATAAAAAAGGAGATGCGAGATACTTAACTGTTCTTGTTGATATTTTTTAATTTTTATTGAAATATATTTTATTATCTATATATGAAGTGTACGCCACCACAATAACGGTCTAAATCTTAAATCAGAGCACTGTCTAGTAAGGAATAAAAATCTCAAGCAAACTAGTTAGAAAAGGTGCTTATAGACAATTTTTTTCAAATTGCTCAAAATTACCCTTACTTTATTTTTTTTCATCCTTTAACTATTAACTCTCATCTTCTTCACTTTTTTTCAGACACAGATTGAAAAGTTTCGTCTCTACTTGTCTCTTTTGACTCCTCTAGCTGCTTCAGTACTTCCATTCTATCCACCCATCTGATTATCTTATAATCAGTATCATAATTTCTCACCATTTTTCTCATTACTTGTTCTCTCTTTGTCCTCTTTTCTGTCTTCTGACAATTTATTTACAGGTTATTCTTTGCAATGTTAGAAATTGTATGATTTTACCTATGTTTCCCATTATTTCACTTTCAGCTCCCACCTATCTCTGATTTAGCTTTAACCTACCTCTGAGCCACATGAAAATATTCACTCTAAAATCTCTAATGATTCTCTATCTAAATTTCATGAGGATACCATTTTCATCTATACTTGCCACACATCCCTTCTTAGAATACTGTGTGTCCATGTCTTCAACAATTCTCTCTTCACCTGATTACCAAGGTGGCATATTTGAGAACATACTTCTGATCTGCTCTTCAAATTACTGTGTGGGTTTTCTGTCCTTGTTTTCCTTCTCTCTTCTCTCTACACCTTGTGTGATCTCATCAGCAAATACAAATTCAACTTCCATCTGCTTGCTAATGACTCACAGATATACTAGTATACTCCAGACTAATCTCCTTCTGTCCAAACTGAAATCTCAACCTGCCTCTGACATCTCTTCATGTCTATGTAGCCATCATCTCCAACTCATCATGCATAAAACAGACACCTTATCCATTCCCATACACTAAAACTTTCTTTCTCAGTCAGTTATCTAAAAATATGTCAGGAGTCTAACTTAAGTCTTTTTCGATACACAAAATATCTTTAGTGAGTTTCTATCAAGTGAGTTTCAAGACTAAATGAAATATACAGCTCATGATGAAGAAACTGCACAAAGAGAGCTAGGTTGTAGCATGACTCTTTCAAATGCTTGAACGGTATAGAAGGCTCATGGCAACTCAAGTCATAGTAGTTCACTAGATGTTAAATCAAGCACTCTATTAATACAGTCAGTGTGTGCACATAATTAACATGCTGCATAGTTGTTATATCACTCAGCACCGTGGTCACTCTTGGGCAAGACAGCTCAAATGAAGGAACTAGGAGTCACTATCTCAGTCGTGGTACATGTAGGCATGGAGCCCTCCTAAAAGGGCTGACCAAAGCCTTCTCTCAACCAAATATCTCTGCTTCTGTCTCAACAGTAGCAGTACCTTTCCAGCTTTAACAAATACAGTTTTGCTCTTCCTATTAGCCAATCAGATTGCTTCCAAATAGATTGTTTTCTGAGCTATTCTTTGCCTCCCTCCACTGGTTCTTCCTCATCTCTCCCATCAGATAGAAGTTACTACTTTTCGTTCTCAAAGCCTGCTGACACTGTCACATTTAACTCACTGTCAGGGTGCTGACTTCCTTTTCCGTTTAGACTATAATGCTAGCTACAGTTACCCACTTGACAACAGGCTGCTTCAAACTGCCTTGCTTAGCATACCACATGCTTTGCAGGATCCTCTTATGCTTCACTAGAAAATAAATCCTCTGTTTTCCTTGAACTGATCAACAAAACTCCCTTTTCCTCTGTTAAGTCTGCAAAATCAGAATGGTTAAACCTCTGAGCAACAGTACCAACATGGAATGACCTTTGTGTTGTCTCCTGTAGTAGCCTGAAGGCTACTACCTACAAATACCACCTTCTCTCAGAGGCAGAAATGTCTTTTGGAAGCCTCATCTTCCTAACATTGATTATTAATGTCACCTTAAGGACAGATGGGATCAGTGTAAGTGCTTAGAAAAGAAACAATGTGCTGAAGCTTGTCCCTGAGAAGTTAAGAAACCCTTGAGGGTGCCTTAAAACAGGAAACATACATCTTCCCCCAGCACCTTGCTAACTGTCCCCCCTAAACTAAGCACTCCAGAGGGAATATAGTGGAGCAATCAGTTTAGCCTCAGTATCCTTCCTTGAACAACAGCAACATAACATGCTCTCTTCCTGACCAATATTGTCCTGAAGTGTCCCAGACAGCCTGTAACCATCTCTTTCCTACAACAATTTCCCTTTTTACCTTGTGTTTCCAGCTTGGAAGACTTTTGGTACTTGCATTTATTGGTCTGTGCTGATACGGTATACAAAACAATCATGTAGTTATAGTTGATGTTGCAGCTGTAGTTGATGTAGCTGTAATCATCATTATTAGCAGTCTTACCAGAGAGACTTAGTGTGGACAGAAAATTATCACAAAAAGAAAGCAGTCAAATCTGAACAAAATTTCTAACCATAGACAGTCTATGGGCATGGCCTTGTTTTTATTCTTTATGGTATAACAAATTGGGGTTGGGAACATATGTACATATAAACATTTTATTGTTCCAACCTGGAGTACTACTAGAACTAAAGAAATCATGAAATGTTTCAAGTCTGAAAACACAGCCATTAAAAAGAGAATGTGTTAAGTGAGAGTATTTGGAACTCTGCTCTCTGTTTTTGCTAACAACTAAAGAGCTTGTGTGACAAAAAAAAAAAAATCAAGTTGCTTATGGAGAACACTTCTGCTATCCTACTTCCTCATCCTAAATCTGTGTTCTGTTCAAGATATATCTTCTTATACATTTTTCCCCCAACTACTTTTAATTTTAAACTTTCACATTTTTTAACTTAGGACTTCACAATAACCTTCTGGCAGAAATCTACTGCCTTCTGTCTCCATTGGCAAGTACAAATTCTGGTTATGGGTTCCCCCAAGCATCTCTTCTAAAGATTATATAGTACATTTTCAGCTATGTTCTGAATCTGTGGTTTCGCTTAGGTATGCACAAATATTCCTGCACCTTACAGAAAGATGCTTCTTCCTCTCAGAAAGCGACAACAGAGAAACATGGATTCAAAATTATTAACATAACAGTCTGAAAAATGAAAATCGGAAATCTAACCTTTCAGATCTTTATATATACATATATGACATAGGGAAACAAAAGGACAGCTCTCAATTACAAATAAATCCCTGTCAAGTTACCTTTAAGTCACCCCAATTAGTACAAACAGTCTTGACATATACACTCCCCTACACTGTCTATAGGGAACAGAGAGAAATATTGCCTCTGTTCAAACTCATAAATTTGGGGATTTTACGGTAGTACATCAGACACTTAAAATACAATATAGAGATTACAGTCATTAGGTTAGATCACCTCCTGTAATTACCGTGTTTAGGTTCCAGGCTGAGCTGGAATCAGACTGGAGATTCCTTCTGGAATGCCAAGCTTTGGTTCCAAGGTCATCTTATGGCTCTTTTGGGTGTGGCAAAACTTTTGAGTCACACAGGGTCTGCAAAAGCCACTGTGAAAACCACTCAAGTCTGAAATGTTAGCTGTGCTGGAGAGGGGGGTGGGAGGAGGTGGGGGGAAGAATGTCTTCTATCTCATTTATCTCAGTAAGGCACTAACTCCAGTGACAAGTAACCATATGCTAAAGGCCAACACTGCTTGCATATATGGTTAATGTCATAGGACATAAGAAAGGAGAGAAGGCATCTTTTACAGTGATAATGATTATGGCCTTATGTAGCTTCTAGGAGCAGATAAAATTGCTACTTGTTTAGCTCAACAGAGAAGGAACCAGGTTCCAAAACCTCAGTAAAGCCCAGAGAATCCTCAGAAGAATGACAAGCCTCAGGAAGCAGTAAATCTAACCAGGGTGAGTCAAGACCAAGAAATTATGGCACAGTGGAGCTTCTGCAGAATTTGCTATGAGCAAGGTTAAACAGCAGCTTCCAAACTGAGCGCTTACTTAAACAGCACAGCAAGAAATGATACAATCATTATTGTTTTCAACTAGACCCAAACATCCATGAATGGAGTTTATTTATTACTTTTTAACTATTCCAACTCAATAGACAATACAATGAAACAAAATTAAAAACCACTGTGATCTCTTTGACCAGACACAATGCCAAAATACATCCTTTCAGGAATCTACGAGCCAGACTACTGCAGGCCAGGAAAGAAGAGTCTCAGCGTAAACTTGGTGGCCATTTCTATCTTTCTCACAATCATTAGCAAATTCCCTGTAGTCCATTGACAAGGAGTAAGTGGATGAGTGTACATGAGGAGCCTGAGCAGCCCTCACCGGGGAATTCTGCACAACAGCCTGGCTACGTGATGTCTGGTACTAACTAGTATTAGCATCATTTTACTTTCATGAATGCAAAAACGAGTCCCCGAGGCGTTTTCAAAATACGGAAGAATAGTAAGACTGGATCCCTCCTATGGGTGTGTTTGGGCTCTGCTCTGGAGGGCGATGGGTTGGGCAATGAAGGGGAAGAGCAGGCGGGGGAAAGGCAGGGCAGGGTGATAGAGAAGGTGCAGGCAGGCAGGGAGAGCCTGCCACGAGATGGCAGCAATGCCACGTCTGTCTCGGCAGCTTGCCTGGCCCTGGGTCTTTTTTTTTTTTTTTTTTTTTTTTTTTTCTTTCCGTGAGAACCGCAAGGTTTATACATAAATACAAGCTTATTACAAAGTCAGCCTACCTCGTTCAGGACCCATTCACCACCTTCTTGGAATTTACAATAAGAAAACAACTTTGCATATTTCACCATGAAACAAAACTCATCATAAGTGAATAATTACAACCTTTAAACTACCTTTCCAAAGGTGTTCAGGGTTCTGTCTTGCATTCTTAGGAGCCTTTATGTTTTAATTACGGATATAGGTAAGCATTAATTAGAGAGTCAGACCCAGTGAGCGCTAGTGGTAATCTGTATAATGCTTTCTGGACCGAAAGTCGGGTTTGAGTGTTCTTTTGCCATCCCTTTGCAGATAAGCCTGGCACAGAAGCTGGTGTTGGCAAAGGGCATCACCTACCAAGGTCGTGGGAATATTGGGACCTGTGACAGGCCAGCTCGAGGTCACCATTTCCTTTCCCTCTGGCTCAGAGAACCAACATTGCTGGGTTCAGACTGGTGGGGGGGAAGTCTCTGTCCACATACAGCCGTGCCCGATTTCTGGGTTGCTTTTTCTTTGGTTTTGTTTCAGAAAGGACAGTTAATGGTAGAAATTACTCTTGGCAACAGGAGCCATGGGGAATGGCAACAAAGACAAAGCAGTGTTCCTCAAGGAGATGTTGGCTCCCCACCTTACCCTGAGAACAACAGCTTATTCTGATGAGCAACTTGAAAAGAATGAGCAGGGCAGATTTTGGACCCGAAAGCCTTACCCTGTCACTTGCGGGGTCTAAAGCGACGGGGAGTTTCAACCTAGGACTCGGCATTCCCACCCCAGCCCAGCACAACCACGCACCACCCGCACCCCACCCGCAGGTAGCAGAGCGGGGAGCCGGGGTGTGGGCAGCGCCGGGGGATAGGGCGCCGGGGCGGTGCAGCGGGTGCCCCCCGGGCAGGTGCAGCCCTCGGAGCCACCACCCTTCCCTTCCACGCGCCGAGGGACGGCGGACCCAGAGGAAGCCTTCTGCCCTCGGGCGCTTTCAGGGCACCGCGGCCGGGTCGTAGCGGGAGGGGGCAAGGCCGTGGCCGGCCCAGGGGGGCCGTGCGGGGGCCGGCCGGCGAAGCGGGGAGGCTGCGGGCTTGGCGTGCGCCGGCTGCGCAGCGCCGGCCCCTTCCCCTCTCCGTGAGAAGTGATGGTTGAGTCCGGCGGCGGCTTCTCGTGTGGCTGGCAGCCGCGCTGCTGCGCTGCCTTGCGCTGCTCTCGCCGCGATCCATCCCTCCTTCCCTCCCTCCCTCTCTCTCCCCCCCCCGCCACCTCCTCCTCCTCTTCCTCCTCGCACTCCCCGCATCCCTCTCCTGCTGCCGCCGCCGCTGCCCGTCTCTCCCCGCCGCCGGCGGTGGACACCGCGCTGCCCACGGCACCGGCCGCGCTCCCCTCCCTCTCCGNCCGGCCCCTTCCCCTCTCCGTGAGAAGTGATGGTTGAGTCCGGCGGCGGCTTCTCGTGTGGCTGGCAGCCGCGCTGCTGCGCTGCCTTGCGCTGCTCTCGCCGCGATCCATCCCTCCTTCCCTCCCTCCCTCTCTCTCCCCCCCCCGCCACCTCCTCCTCCTCTTCCTCCTCGCACTCCCCGCATCCCTCTCCTGCTGCCGCCGCCGCTGCCCGTCTCTCCCCGCCGCCGGCGGTGGACACCGCGCTGCCCACGGCACCGGCCGCGCTCCCCTCCCTCTCCGCTCCCTCCCTCCTTCCTTCCCTCCCTCCGCCCCGCTCCCCGCTCCCTCCCCTGGGCGGGCGGCGGCGCGGGGCTCCGCGGGCGCTGAGCGAGCGGCGCAGCCCCGCGCGGCGCGGGACCGATGCTATGAGCAGAGCGGCGCGAGCCGCCCGCNGTGTGTGTGTGTGTGGAGTAGCTGCAGACATGACTGCGTGGAGGAAATTCAAGTCTCTGCTGGTTTTCTGCGCGGGGCTCCTCACTGCAGCTCAGGGTAAGATTTGGGTTTCTTGCACTGGATTCGTGTAGACTGTGGTTACGGCACCGATTGCCTCCCCCTGCACACCCCGGCTAAACCTCTGCTGTTCGCTCGAGCTGTGTCCCTCGCTTCGTTTCTGCGCCGGGAAGCGACAAGCTCCCCCAGCCCGGTCTCCCTTCTCCCTGCCCTCCCACCCGGTCCGTCGGTGTTCCCCGAGGGTTCGGTTCCCGGCCGGCCGCTTCCCCTTCCCGGGAGAAACCAAACCCCAGGAGTTGGGCAGCAGCCGCTGCGGCGCTGCCGGAGGAGCTGTCCGCATCCAGCCGCCTGGGCAGCGGCGGAGTTTGGGAACACTTCGCTCTCCGCGCACGCACGAACGGCACTCGCTGCCGCGCGAGGGACAGTCCCCGGGCTGGCAAGTTTGGCTCTCCCCTCCTCCCGCCTCCCCGGTTTTTGCCGTGCTAGGGGGGGAGCGCGGAGTGGGTGGCCGCGGAGAGCCGCCCCGCCTGCCTTCAGCCGGCTCCGCTCCCCGCAAGTTACGCGGAGGCGGGGATGCGGCGCTGGGGTCCCCCTCCGGCAGCTGCCTGCCCGTGCCGGAGGGAAGAGGGCTCGTCTCTGCTGGGCGTGCGGTGGGGAGCGTCTCCCACTCCCAGCTGGGTTTCTCCTTAAGATCAATGGGGGGAGGGAGGGGAAACGAAGGGGGTGACGGTGGAGAATTGGGTTACACAACTTCACTGCTGGCCTCAGCCCCAACACTTGCCTCATCGCTGGAGACAACAACTTCCCCATTATTCACTTCGCCTCTCATTAGCCCTGCGCTTTTTCATGCTGAGAGATGCGAGTGTGTGTGTGTGTGTGTGTGTGTGTGTGTGTGCGCGAGAGGGAGGCTGTTATCAGCTGAGCACCTGTCCCCGTTACAGCCTCTGCCTTCTCCCACCTCGCTCCCAGCTGTTTCTGCCTGCCTCCGGGAGCACGGTTCCCCTTGCGGTCTCTGCTGTCTGAGGCTCCCTTAACCCTTCCAAGCCGTTACCACCATTTTATTTTTCTCACTGCTTTTTCTTTTTTTTTTTTTCCCCCTTCCTTTCCGTGCGGGCGAGGCTGGAGCCTTCCCCGTCCTGCGTGTGCCCGCGGCCGGCTCCCTCGTCCCCACGGGCGGTGCGACAGGGTGCTCGCCCTCCCTCCCTCCCTCCCTCCGGCAGCCTCTGGCCGGCATCCGCAGGGAGAGGCGGTGGAAGGTTCGGCTCTGACAGCCGGGCAGGAGCTTCGGCCGGTCCGGAGGAGCGACTGCGGCTCGAGTCCAGCCCAGTGGCCCCGCTCCTGCTCCCAGCTCTTGCCGTCGCCTCCGTTCGCCAGGCAACGCCGGGCAGCGCTGTCCCCGCGGGGCAGGGGCAGGGGCAGGGGCAGGGGCGCGGGGGCGGCGCGGCGCACGGCGTTCCCGGGCCGCCAGGCCAGCGGCTCCTGGCGACGGGGCTGCGCTGGCGGCACTCGCGGCCCGGGGCGGGGGCTTCCCTTCCCTTCTCTTCCCTTCCTGGCGCGGCCGCCCTGCCCAAACTTCCAGCACCACCCCCACACCTCCGCCCCCCGCCTTCCCCCGGTGCCTCGGTCTCCCTCTCCTCACGCGCCCGGGGCTCGGCCGCCGCTCGCAGCCCGCCCGGCGCTGCCCCGGCGGGGTCCGTGCGGCGGAGGCGATGCGTCCGCCCCGGGACGAGCTGCAGCGGCGGCCGCGGCCGTGGCCGTGCCGGTTCGCGGGGCGGGCCGACACCCGCGACTCATTTGTTAAATACACTGTAGCTGGTTGTGTCGTTTGACATTTAAGTGTTTTCTTTTCATGGCTGACAGCACATATGAAAAGCTGGAAGCTGGATCAGGGTTATTCAGCGGAGATCCGACGTGTTTTGCTTACATACAGAGGCTTTGCCAGGAACGTTTGGGCACTGCCTCGGATGCTGCTTTGCAGAATGTAATTACACCTCGCTTAATGTGGAGCAGCAACACACCTACTTAAAAGCTACAATCTGACTTAATATTGAAGTCAAACAACAGGTAGAAGGGGAACCAGCAGGGACATTTGACATAATTCTTTCCCACTTACCTTCCCAGGCAATCGAGCACAGGTATCTATATTTAGCCAAATGTAATCCTGAGGCTGAAATTACATTTATAGTTTAGAGAGTGAAAGAACTCCTTCCTTAGTAACGTGAAAAGCCTAAGCTCTCAGAGACACATAAAATTTTAATTAATAGATCCCCAGAACTCTTTGTTTTGCCAGCCCCTTGGTAGTTGAGTCATGTGGTAGTCACTGTAATAGGAATTCGTATGGGTTTTGGTTGGTTTGGAGGTTTCATGAGGGGGAGAAAAAAAAAAAAAAAAGAGGACTGAATTTCTGGAGGTGTTGCCACAGGCATTCCCGTACCTTTCAGTAAAATGAGAGGTGAGCTGCTTTCCACATTGTTCCTCACTATGAAATGAAACGGAAATCCTTTGTTGCTGTGCAATTTTATGTAACTTTTTAAAGGGGCAAGAAAGGACAAAAATGAATGTACGTCATTGTTCATTGTGGTAGACCTGAGGTGCAGTTCTATACCTTTCTTTGAACTCGTTTTGTCTGACTGATGCATCTGAGTGTTTTACAAAACATTTGAGGGCATTCTTCCCTGTCCATTGTGCTTTAAGAATCAAGGAGAAATTAGTGTATAGTCATTTAATGGAAACACTTTCCCCAAAACAACCCTATCGTAGCAGTTATGCTTCAACAACAGAGGCAGCACAGTGGTCAGCTCTGCATGTTAAGATGGGCTTATTTATAGAGTCATTTGCTAATTCTGATAGGTTGTATCCAAACAAATGCAATCATAAAAACCTATTGATTTGCTTGAAACACAAAGCAGGTCAGTATCATTTCTATAAAAATTCATACTGCTGGGGAACAAATGGTAGATTTAGACTGAACTCAAGACTAAAAGTCAAGATAAAAGATTGAAATATCTTTCCACTG
Source organism: Urocolius indicus (assembly GCA_013401255.1). Classification (NCBI taxonomy): domain Eukaryota; kingdom Metazoa; phylum Chordata; class Aves; order Coliiformes; family Coliidae; genus Urocolius; species Urocolius indicus. The sequence continues at coordinate 42,829 of WBNH01004704.1, read as the reverse complement.
TGATCTGAAGTCTGTGGGCAATCTCTTTTCAATATAGAAATAAATAATGCTTAATACTTAAAATTGCCTCAATACATGTTTTCAAGATTATTTCCTGGACTTGTTCAGATAATCAAATACAACACCTTCATGGCCACCTAATTGCATCAAACAAAATGTGCATAAGCAGGCTTATGCACCAAGGTATCATTCAGATTAGTGGAAATAACAAAGTGAAAACATTTCTGTTCTTAAACCGAATCCAGACAGGGAAAGGACTCCTACACTTACACCTTAGGATTATGTTGTGTTGTTTTTTGTTTGGTTGGGTTTTTTTAAAGAAGAAATAAACCCCAAAACATTTTATGTACCCTCTCTTTGCTGCTAGCATTTTGTCAAAATAATTGCTATGACTACATCACACAAACTTATCATTATGTTTAAGCCCTGCTTCTGTTGGTCTGAGAGTGTTTGTCTCTTTTGAGGTCATGTATTTTCTCTCTCCAAAGCAGTGTTTCTCAAACTGTGAAACTGGTCTCTCTAGAGAGGCTTCATTCTCTTCCAGAGAAGACTGAAGCAATTCTAGGGAAAATGAGCTGAAAAAGAGTATTTTTTAAAATAACATCACAGCTAGGTGTTGAATACCCAGCTGCAAAACGAAGTATTTGATGGATGCATTCCCCATTCTCCATCTCAGTGAGGAAATGGCCATAGAAAGACAGAAAAGAGAATAGCCAGCTCTGACCATTTAACATTTTAATGTAAAAATGCATTTACTTTTTGGTAAGATCTGCATCTTTTCCATTTTTTCAATCAATATATATCTATATAATGTCCTTAACTCTACATAGGAACAGTAAATACAGGAAATATGTGGTCAGTTTCAATAGCATGTACTGGAAACTGTATCAATTCTACAAAGATTCCCTAAACATTCATTTTAGTGCTTTGAACCCAAAGATAAGATTTGAATTCCCACTGTCAATGAGGACAAGGTTATCAGTTTCCCTAGTGTGTGTGGAACGGGACACTGGTGATAGTGCAGGAACTGGAGACAGTGTACAAGCACATGCAGGTGTGAGCACACAAGAACTTGAGGATGTATTGAAATCTGTGAGGACACTTCAGCACCATCTATGATGTGTACAGATAGGAACTGTTCTGCAGATTGTTTTCTGTTTGTTTTGCTGACTGTCACTCCCATGTCCCTTTGTACAGGCACAGATGATTTTCATCAAGCATGGGTTTTTTTCTTTGGGGAGCTGATATTTTTTTCCCCCTGCAGACTGCGTTTTCTATAAAAATATTTAATCTAGGTCCTCATTTTATCGTTACTCATGATGTGGTGACATTATTACAGATGCACTGACATATGCAAGTTTTTAAAAGACACCTATGGGACTTTGGCCTCAGTACCATTTACATTCATGAAAACTTTGGTGCCACCAAACAAGGAGCAGCCTGCACCAGTAAATATTTTAAATGGAGACCGGTGCATTCAGGATTTACCATGCTCTCTAGAAAGGCTGAAAAGCCTTAGGGACCATTATTTTGAACTTTTTCAAGACATGCAATCTGTACACTGTCACATTAACCTTCTTCTCGCAACCTTTCCTCAGAGAAGTAACTGCTTAATAGTGTGACTGTATAAAACCTCCAATGAATTTAAAGATAAGATGTAATTCTGTTTTTCCTCAAATCTGTGTTGAACTGTCACATTTCTCTGACCACATGACGTTACTCAGCTAGTAAACAGCTTTAGGCAGAAGTGCAGATATTGCAGTGTAGTGTCGGGCTGCCTGTAACCAGCAGAGGGATAGAGGGATGTGGTGTGGAAAGGGGAATTACGGGTTTCACTATACAATCCACCAAAACAGTAGCATAAGTCTGAGACATGATCTCTAATAAAACTCCAGCATACAACTGGTGTTAAATCAGGGTCACCAAATAAGTATCTGGCCTCTAGTTCTCCATATGGCTGCAAAATTAGCCAGATTAGACTGAGCTAAATTGGATGTTCTTCCAGTTTCTGCAGTGAACAAAGAATAAGAATTATATGGAAATTCTCCTAATGTATTTGAATCGCTTTCTTTTACTTAGATGTTTTACTTTTCTGTGTCAGTTGCAATGTCCTTTAAACTATTTTTAACAACCAGTAACTTTTGAAATAGGGAAGAATGCCATTAAGGCCTGAGGAAAGCTCTGAGATCTTACTTCATCCTCATCCATCTTTGTTCTGGCTGGATGAAAGACATCACTCCACTATATGACATGTCCACTGCATTTAAGAAAATCTACCCTATATTTGTTGTAAACATTTCCCAATGGGATAGCTGCTCAAAAAAATTACTTGGATTATTGCTAGTGTTATATTGACACACAAAGGCAACATTTATCAATTGCCTGCATTTAGTAATTGGATGGTAAATGGAGGCATACATGCACTGAAAACTCTTACAAGACTAATACTGCATCTTATTGTCAATAACAAGTCTTACTTGCTCAGAGGTAACATTTTTTTCTGCATTTCTTACTCAGAAGAAAAAAAAAAGAGATAAAATTACAACAGTTCCTTGCCATTTTTACCTGGAGGGAAGATTCAGTTAAAAGGGCAGAGCAAGATTTAATCACTGTTATATTGCTGATGATTAACCAGAATTCCTCTTGATTAGTCAGAATATCATCAATGATTTGCTTTTAGCAAAAGATAAGAAAAAAATCTCACCATTTCTTGCAATTACAGTAATGCTTTAATTTCCAGCATAAAAATTAATCACAGTTTGTTACAGCTTTATAGTTACTAAATTATGTATTTTAACAATACGCTCATGCATATTCTGAAAAGTGATTCCACCTCTGTCAACATCATTTTTTGAGTTGTCATTGTCAAGTAAAAAGGTAATTTTGGGCAGTTGTGATGGCCCTATTCTACTGCATTAGAAAATGAAATTTCTATTGATTTCAGCAGTAGTTGGATTGGCCAATTTAAAAAAAAAAATTACTACTTTGAATAAGGCAGGCAACAGTAGATACTGGAGCTGAATAGCAGTCACACCCTGCTTCATATGAGCTCTTGTGGCTGAGAACTTCTGGCAATGTTTACATCTATGTAAGACTGACAAAAAAAAAGGAAAACTGGACAAATCTGAGCAATCAACCCTGTTAATATAAAAATATTTATATATTTATGGAAGTAATTTAGTTTTAAACAATATCTCAGATATCTCCAAGCATGATTTGATCTGACTTCTTTTCTTTTTCTCTACTTTTTCCAAAAAAGAAATTATGAAGCAAAAGACACAGACAAACCTAGGATCATTTAAGTCTTTGGATGGTTTATGCCTCTCTTACATGCCTCTCTCATGGATACTGAAGTACAGAATAATGTTCTGTGCTGATGTCTCCATTGTACGGTGGCTTTCCAAAAGAAACAGCACTGTAGCTCGCACAGAGCTGAATAAATAATAATGAGTAACATTTGTGTGCAGTATTCATTTTGCAAACTTGTATAAAATATGGACAACATTTTAAAATTACATTTTGCAGCACTTGCTTCAAACCTGATTCTCAATTTCAAGGCATTGACTTCTTCATACAATTTTGCCAAACATTAAGTTTTTGTTATTTCCAATCTAAAAGTTTTCCTTGTCCTTTGTTTACTAAAGAGCTATTTCTGAACATGTACTGGAGGGCTTTTTATTGAAATGTTCTTAAAATTCTGTTGTTTGCAGCAAACCCTTGACACTTGAGAGCAAGTCTGGGTCTAAGGATATCTTTTCCTCATTGTATGATTTGCAGATCAAATGCAGACACGATACAATACTTTATAAATCATTGTTTACATCCTTTGACCTGTATTAGTCACCATATTGTGTTCATATACAAAAACTTCTATTTTGCTTGCACTATTGTTGTAACACCAGCAATATGCGGTGCACCAGGAACAAAAGTGCAGCCAACCATACTCCGTATTTAAAGCTGAGGTTCAAGGGTGGCCTAAACACTGGGAACCACAAGCAGGATATTTTCTTTTCTGAATACTGACCTGGCTGTAGCTTTGATTTAAAGCACCCTTACTGTGCTTGCAGTGCTTGTTGCTGAAATAGACGGGGAACCTTGGCTCACTTTGCTTAGCACATCCAAAACGTGAGCAAGAGCTTAGGCTTGGCTTTGGACATTGTGCTTGAGCTAGGATGTGCCTTATATGAGTACATCAGGGTTCAGTCTAAACTCAGGGTGCGTACAATACACACCATGTAGCTTGAGACCCACATCAGACTGCCAATGTCCTGCATGGCTGGAGGTACAAGGAACCGGGAAGTGATTTTGTCAGGGAACAGCTGACATTGGATGGCAAGCAGCTAGATATTGCAGGAATATGTGTGAGCTCTTTGAATCCACCTTGCCTTGAACCTTAGGAAAAACTGTAGGTGACTGCGAGGGTAAGAAAAAAGAAAACAAAGAGTGACATTTTTGAAAAGAGCATTTTAATGAAATAATTGGGGAAAAAAAACAAAGTATTTTATTTTTAGACTAATCTTACATGCTTCTGGTTGTGAAACAAATGGTCATGACAAATCATACTGTTCTCACTAATGTCTGTGGGATATCAGTGCAGAATCTGACTGCTTCATAGTGACTAAGTACACTATTTTAGCTTTGCCCCAGCAGCCAGATTCTCTATTGGTATCCTGCTGATGTTTCTTGTAATACATAGATTGAGTCATACTAAGCTTTTTTTGGGGGGTAAAAGCTGTTTTATAATTCACTTTTAGAACCTCAGTACAATCAAGCAACTGCTAATATCACAGTCAATGACCCTTTGCATTTGTAGACATCCCTCATGAGAAATTAAATTGATTTTCTTTACCTTAACAAGTAAATATCCCAAGTGCATGCTTTGACCCATTGTTTGCAGTGTCTCTAACACTGCAAATGTAGTGTTAATAGATTTCACGAAGTCAACAGTGGCAGCAGAAGCAGCATTTTGATCATGAACTATACTCAACAATTTCTGTCTTGCTTTCATATGAAACCCAGATAGGGGAGGCTTTATCATGGTATTTAATTAACATAAATGCAAATGATGAAATCTTCCTTTCTTTTTTCCAGGTACACAGTGTAGTTAACTTGAAACAAGTCTGCTGCTTTTTAGACAAAAAGCATTCTGCTATGCAGAGCTAGGTATGTTGGACATAGACTCTATTGATCAGATCAATAGTCTGGGTTGCTGTATGTCAAATTCTGACCAGATAGGTCATGATCCAAAGGCTGGGAAAATCATACACACAAAAAAATTTATTAATCTCAATGCACTTTCAATCCGACCATTAATACAGCTACATATCACACAGAGAACTTGCATTAAAACAAGGATGATGGAATGAAATGAATAATAAGATTAAAACTCTTACATTACTAGTAGTATGAAACTTTATGCAAACAATCACAGAAATACTGTTTAGAAACATAGAATGGTTTGGGTTGGAAGGGACCTTAAAGAGCATCTAGATTCAACCTTCTTGCCATGGCCAGTGACACCTTCCACTAGACCAGGCTGCTTAAAGCCCCATCCAACCAGGTCTTGAACACTTCCAGGGATGGGGTATCCACAACCTCTCCGGGCAGCTTGTTCCTATGTCTCACCATCCTCACAATGAAGACCTTCTTCCTTATATCTAATCTTAATCTACTGTCTCTCAATTTAAAGCCCCTGCCCCTTGTCCTATCACTACATGCCCTTGTAAAAAGCCCCTCTCCAGCTTTCTTGTAGGCCCCTTTATGTACTGAAAGGCTGCTATAAGGAGCCTGCTCTCCTCCAGGCTGAACAACCCCAACTCTCTCAGCCTGTCTTCATAGGAGAAATGCTGCAGCCGTTTGTGGCTTGTCTCTGGACTTGGTCCAACAGGTCCATATCCTCCTTGTATTGATGGCCCAAAATTGAATAGAGTACTCCAGGTACTCATGAGAGTAGAGGAGTGGGGAAGAATCGCCTCCCTCAGCCTGCAAGTATACATTGCCAGGTCATGTTGAGCTTGTCAACCAGCACTTCCAAGTCCTTCTCCACAGGGCTACTCTCAATCCACTCATTGCCCAGTCTGTTATTGTGCTCAGGTTTGCCTCAATCCATGAGCAGGACCTTGCACTTGGCCTTGTTGAGCTTCACGAGGTTCTCACTGGCTCACCTCTCAGCCTTCCCTGTAGCGTGTCAGCTGCATCACACAGCTTGATGTCATTTACACTGAAGATACACGGTGCCTCCATTTTTTTTGACCTGTCTGAAGTGAGTCTCACTTCACTATCTTTTGCTAGTTATATAATTTATTTGATTTCTGTGGAGAGATTAACCTTTAATTGCTTTCTTTAGCAACCTTTAGTAAACAGATTGATAGCATGGAGATGATCTATGCATAAAGCAAAGAAGGATTTCTTCAACTCCTGTTGCCATGACAATTTAGATTTTTCCTGTCAACTCTTGAGAAGCTCTGAAATAATTTCTTTAAAGTAATGAATCAGGGAATATTATGGAAATTGAATTTGCTCTTTTTTTTTCAATTTAGTATCTTTTAACACATTGAAGGTTCAAACCCATAAGATTTTAAAATCTACTGACAAGAACTATTGCAAAAAATCTAACATCAAGAAATCCTCTTTGTGGATATTTGGTGATTTACATCATCAGAGAAGCTGACTTCAGATGCATTATCAAGCAATTTAGACTTTGTTTATTAACTATATGATAAAAATAAGTAGTCATTAAAAAATAATGGATAACAAAGAGTTGAGAGGCCAGCTTATAATTGTCATTTTGATCTTCATGGAAATTTTTTATCTTGCAGCTATTTTTAGGAAATGAGATAACAGAAGGATTATAGAACAAAGAAGGACTAATAACTTTGTTTTTCTTACAGTTATAATTATAAAATTAGTTCATTGAATGAAGAATAAAATAAAAAGGCTGTTGTTAACATATTTAAATTACTATCCAAGATACGTCCCATATGCAGTGTTTCTATGAATCAAACTGAACTTCCTTCTTTGATTTGTTTTAAATGAAATGAATTGTTCTGAAAATACCTAAAAGTAACAGAGACTACTTTAATTTAATTCTTAATAAATAAATTACTGGCTTAAAGCGATATTTCTTAGGTTGCTCTTAGCAGTGAGGGAAACATGGTAAATGAAAAGAAGATATCTTGAAGTGCTGTTTCTGCTGAGAAAATAAGTTTCTCTGTATAGAAGACAAGAAAAGTAGCTCTGTAATAGTTTTCTTTTTAAAATGTTCCTGGCAGATGATGGCTACTGAGTTGGTGTAGTTTGTTTACCTCTTTGCAATGGATTTGAGATGAGTCATATCACATTAGAAGGAAAACTGAGAAGTTGTTTTGTCAAAGTGAATTCAGTTTTCCTTTTTTTTTTTCATTTATATTCAAATTATTAGTTGTCTTTAAACAGAGAAAGAAAATTGTTTTGAATTTATTTTTTTTTAGTGTTCATTCTTGTTGTGTCCATAAATCTGTCTTCCTTTTGCTAGAAATTATAAACCCAGATCTATGATTTCTGTATAGCGGGTAAGGTGACTGAGCTGGAGTTTCCCTTCAGCTAGCCTTGTGCATCTTCTTTAAAGTATTAAACATCTTATTGTCAAGCTAGTTTGGACCACAATGATTTCAACTTCTACAAGCACAGATTTTTTTGTAAGTCTTTCTATCCCCCTGCTTTTAGAGCAGGAATTGGCTGGGTAAGGACTATAGGACAGATCCTCAGGATTTCAAGTTGTAGAGGAATCTTTACTTCTACTTCCTTACTAATAAGTCTACTTTACTGGTTATGCATCTCTGTGTATCCACAATGTTAAGGTGAAGTGGTACTTACATATATGAATATTTGATAAGGAAACAGACTTGTGGATGGAATACACTTGTGATACGTAAGGTCATAGGCATTCAGCATGAAAAAAACCTTTTTATCCAAAATATCTGATGAAAGAGGGGTCCATTTATTGAATAAAAGAACATGTACATACTGAACAGTAAAAACATCTTTCTGAGCTCATTCTACCTGCAAAACAAGTTTCAGTGTCAAGTTCAAGGGTGCTGGAAAGAGGGCAGAAGGTACTATTTATTGTCAAGAGCCTAGATTTGTATTTTTACTTTATTTGCAGGACTGCCAAATATCTGCAGTTCCTGCTCTCAGAATACTGCAGATCTCAGCACTTTTGATCATCAAGGGTTTTATACTGTACTTATTTTTAAACTTGACAATCATCATAATCTGAATGTAATATAGCACTGTAAAAAGAATCCATAGACAACAATATTCAGCATTTACTACTGTTATCTCCCAGGTACTATCTGAATTAAGCAAAGTTTCCAAATCCACAACTGCTGTTTTATTATGTTACGAAGGAAAGATTTCTTGAGTGAAATTGTGGAATTGTGGTTTATTTTCCTTAAAAACTGTTGATCTCTATGTAAAAAACCCTCCTGAACTGGATCTGATGTACCCTGGAACAAAATATTTGTGATTACAAAGCAAACATTAAAAACCAATCTGAATTTGGCATGAAGCCAATTGAGAGACTAGTGGCTATATTGGATAATGGAAGCTGTTGTCTTAGCTCAGAAATAAAACCAATCAGCTCCACCTCCACTATATTTCCTCTATGAGTATTATCACACGGTGATAACTAATTTGTGACTAATTTGCTGATCCTTTGGGCTCTATTTTTCTTTCTAAGAAAGTGTTTTAAGTGGTGAGGTAGGCTCTGGTGAAAAGAAGGTATCTACCCAGTTTTACCACTGTAGGTTAGACACCAAGCTTACTTTTGTATCATTGTGCATTGCTCTGCAGACTCTATTTGCAGGACTGATAGCTCTGTGCAAATGTTTTGAATGTACTTTGTCACCGTATTGGCTTTGCTTGACAAGATTTTGGTAGTGGTGTGGCTACTGGAGTGGCTTCTGTGAGAAGCTTCTAGAAACTTCCCCAGTGTCTGATAGAGCCGATGCCAGCTGGCTCCAAGATGGACCTGCCACTGACCAAGGCTGGGCCCATCAGTGATGGTGGTAGTGTCTCTGTCGTAATGTATTTAAGGAGACAAAAAAAACACTGTACAATGTCAGCCAGAGAGAGAAGTGTGAATATGTGAGAACAACAACTCTGCAGCCACCCAAGGTCAGTGAAGATGGAGGGGAGGAGTTGCTACAGGTGCCAAAGAAGAGATTCCCCTGCAGGCTGTGGTGCAGCACATGGTGAGGCTCTGTCCCTGCAGTCTGTGGAGGCCACAGGGGAGCACAGATCTACCTGCAGCCTGGGGAGGACCCCATGCTGGAGCAGGTAGATGCACAAAGGCATCTGTGACCCAATGGGAAGCTCACACTGGAACAGGCAGAACCGGGGAACCCGTGGAGAGAGAGGAGGAGGCCACGCTGGAGTAAGTGTGCTGACAGAACTTCTGATCTTGTGGGGTCTCACACCATAACAGTTCATGAAGAACTGTAGCCCATGGGAGAGGCTCAAATTGGAGGACTGTCTCCCATGGCAGGGACCACACGTTGGAGCAAGGGAAGAATGTGCGGAACACTCCCCCTGAGGAGGAAGCAGTAGCAGAGACAACATGTGATGAACTGACCACAACCCCTATTCCTTATTCCTGTGCACTGCTGGCAGGGAGGAGATAGAGAAAATCAGGAGTAAAGTTGAACTAGGGAAAAAGGGAGGGATAGGGGAAAGGTGTTTTTAAGAGTTTGCTTTATTTGTTATTATCCTACTCTGATTTGACTGATAATAAACTAATTTCCCAAGATGCACCTGTTTTGCAGTAATTGCTGAATGATCTCTCCCTGTGCCTTATCTTGACCCACAAGCCTTTCAGTAGAGTTTTTCTACACTGTCCAGTGGAGGAAAGGAGTGAATAGTGAGGCTTTGGTGAGCACCTGACACCTAGCCAGGGTCAATCCATCACAATCACATAGCACTGTTACTTTCACGTACAGTTTTGCAAAGCAGAAACGTTTTGTGTGACTGTCTCAACAGCAGTTTGCTTCTCAGATCTACTCAGTCACACTGCTGTTGTCTAGGTTCTACCTTCGAAGAGCGATTGTGTGTGAGGATCAGATCCCCTGGGGGAAAAAATCAATTAAAAAAAGAAAATACTCTTTCATGCTAGAAAGATGATATACTGCCCACTGTGAAAAAATAAGCTATTGTGGTGGCAGACTGCGTCAGGTGAGGGATGGTCATTCACCACAAAGGACAACATGGGCAGCTGATGGAAATAATTCTGAAGTTTCATTGACAAACTCTCCAACAGTACCACTGAGGAAGATAAGCTATCTCAGAAAAGAAGCTACATATGAAAAACATGACAGCATTTAATGGGGGTTTCAGTCAGGACTATTTTATTTTTTTTAATCAGTCTTTACTCTTGTCTTTTGGTCTCTTTCATTCATTTTTTTTTCTAGGATATTTTGGCTATTACTGTATTTAGTCTTAAAAATGAAAGTTCATTATGCAGTGATGTGTATACTGTGATTTATTCATTTGCTTTATGGTAGATTCTAGAGTGTAGGGACTCAAAGGATTATATCAACATAGAGAAAATTAAATGGATAACGTAGGCAACGTTGTGACAGGAAACTCAGGTGTGGGGAATGTTATTTCCTGCATGACCAGAATTAAGCAAAAAAACTTACCTTCTGAGATTTAGCCCGTAGCAGCTTCATGCTGCCTTGGAGTACAGGGACCAAATTAGTTGTGTTTTTTTTTTTTTGGTTTTGTTTTCTTTTTTATCTCTATTGTCTTAATAAAGAGCAATAAATAATCACCTTCTCTTATTGTCTCCAGCAACACAGGCATAGTGGTGTAGTCTCCCTAAGCAGAACTGGTAACACAGCTCAAAACTTGAAATATTTGCTGGCAAGTTCCCTCAGCAGAAGCCCTGGTGCCACTACTCTGCAAGTCTGATGTGGAAGTGGCAGAGACAACATGCGATGAACATGTTGGTGTGCAGTTGCTGAGCTGATACATAGGCTTTATGCTGATGTGCTGAAAGTAATGGCTTTTATCTCATAGGACTGACAGAACTGGCATCGTCAGATTTGCATCATTAAACATTAATTCTTTTCCCCTTACTGTGTTAAAATTTTCCTGTTGCAGACTTTCTCTTTCTTGTTCCAGTCACTCCCTCCTCTGCTGAAGGAGTGTAAGACACCTGTGTTATGCTCCAAAGAGGCTCTTTAACATTCCCATGGAGGAAGAAGGCACCCAAGGTCTAATGTGTGATGACTCCTGCACTGGGAGCAATTAGTACAGAGATTGAAGATGGGGACAGGATACTCTTGAGGTCTGAAGAATTAAGTTTGGGATGTGAGCTGTGCCCAGATTTTGTGCATGTCCCGTGAATTAAAAATGCAAAAAACTTTGCATCAAATCAGACCAAAATAACCTCTTTGTGACAATGGTCATTAGCAAATGCATAGAAGAAATTGCAGGAACGAGATATTTTATGCCTTATATTTTAGGAACCCCTAGGCAATTTAGAGAGCCTTTAGCCAGAGGTTACATCTACGTTCAACAGCTGTCAATAAATTTAACCTTCATGAATCTTTTCTTGAACCTATTCATAATTCAGACTACCACATTATTTTGTGACAATCTGTTTTACAATTTAATTCCTGCTGTGCAGCAAAGTAATGCATTTTGCTTGTTTTGAAGCTTCTACCTGTTCATTTCCCTGAGCACTCCCAGCTCTTTGGAAATACTTCACCCTGCACAGAACTTTGAGAGATGGGAAAGAGTGATGCGAATCTGTAAATTACATAGTTTTCCACATATACCTAAAAATTCTACATCGATATTTATAGTAACTAACTTCAAGTAGTACAAATGTATGACTCCTAAATATATTCCTCATAATTATTAATAATGATGTAGTTAGTGTTGATGTTGTACTTAGAAGAATAATACTCTGTATTTCATGATAAACAGCCACTTCCCTCTAACCCACCATCTCATTACCTAGTTTTTATTCTTATCAATAATATTGTGATTGTTTGTTTTTCAATAACTGGTAAAGACTGTACATGGTGACCATCTGAATGACAGCAATGTTCAACATTTTTCCCTGTGAGAGATTTCTGGAAGGATGGCAGAGAAAATCCTTAAAAAATGAGGTCCAGGTAAGAAATTATTTCAGCAAAACAGACACTTGGTGTTCTCTCCCACCGACATCAACTTCCGTGAAGCGTTAGTAGCTTATTGATAATATCAAATGCATGTATGCTGTTTGGTCCTATGTAGTCTGAGATATCACTGGTCAGAAGTTATATCTTGGTGGATTTCTGTTTCTTGAGATAATAAGCAAAAAACCTGGTGAAAACTGGAAAGAGTTATGACAAATTTTGATGATGAGATCTGGTAAAGGATTGGGTTTCTGCAGAGATCAGGAAAACAATGCAAGCTTTTCTGTTAGAAAAGATTTAGTAATAGGTCCATCATACTGAGAATCTGAGAATGCTGAAACCATGCCATCCTTCAAAATCTACTGGTTTTCCAACGTCCAAGACTCAAATCTAGAATGAATTAAAAAAAAAAAAAAACCCAACAAACACACCAAACATCAAAACACAAAGAAAAACCCCAAAAAAACTTTTACAAAAATTTAAATATTCTGCCCCTAAATAGAGGCTTATCTCAAATCTTAAAACAAGATATTCCTTGAGCTCCAATCCATTGGTTTCTGGTTTTAGTTTTAGAAATTTGTCACTGTCTGAAAAACTGTTTCTCTTGTTCCCTAAGAAAGCAGCCTTCCTACAAGTATTTAAACTGGCTCTGAATGAGATGTACAAATTCTGCCCTTCCTCTTTCTTCCATCTCTTCCTATTCCTCTGAGGACCATCTGTAGAAAAGCCTATCATCATCATCAAATCAAAACAAAGTGATGCAAATAAATAATTTGGAAAAGTATAGCTGACCATTATGAGGAAGAGGAGCATGAGATAGAAGAAACCAGAATCTCTTTAATGTTAGCAAATCTCCCATGACTATTCTTGCTCCTTCATTCAGAAAGGATATATTTCATTTCCATAAAAGAGAAGTTTGTGAATATTTCTTGATAAAATCTATTCACAAATGGAAGGCATTAATTACTCCTGTCCCGTGCAAACAAAAGCGTTGCTTAGCTTTTGAGAACTGACAAGAACACAAGTTTCAGAAAGATGACTGGAAAAGGACAGTATTTGAGCAAGATGTGATGTTTCTGACACACTGTAATATAATTTTCCACAAAGATGAAGGAAGGATTGAGTTCTTTGAGTAGGACTGTTTTAATGGGATAACAGAATCATTTTTCAAGTAAGTTTTGTTTTCTGCTTGATTAGGAAAAAATCAAACATTTATTAAAAGTATAAAATATCTGTAGAGTTAAAGATTGTGATCAAAACCTAGATTAAGTTTACAAATCGTTACTGTAATTAGTTAAAAGTTAATTTCTCATTTTAGGTAGAAATATTTCAATGCTGTTTTGAGACGACATAAAAGATTGTGTAGTTCTGTGTTTATATATGAAGCTTGCCTCTTTTAAGAATTACTCACTCGACCATAATAAAAAATTTCATATAGAATATCTCAACCACTTTCATTTAAAAATCAGATGACATGCACATTTAGTTGCTTGAATTAGTACAAAAGTGTTTCTTCAAAGAAAACTATTTAAGAGAATTTGTTGATAAACTATAACATTCCTTACTCTTATGTTGCTAGAATAATCTTTCACTATCTGTATTTTCTTTTCTCTGCCTAGAATCATTTTTGTTTAGTATAATGTATGCACCTGAAAATTTCAGAAAATAAAAGCCTGCTAATTATTCTAATGCAATGTAATATAACATTAATTCAAGAGCAAGATCTGAGATATGCTGAACTCTTCAGTTCCTAATTAATTTCATGGATGTTGAGGACACTCAGCAGCAAATAAATACATAGAAGAATTTAAGCATCAAGTTCTCCCTTTATTGTGAAGATCTTTACATCTAATACTGAGATTACTGAACTGATTCTCAACGGCTACTTTAACCCCTGAAATGCCAAAATTTACACATGTCTATTTTTCACCAGAAAATTTCCTTTGAGCCCAAATTTACATTTCTGAGCATACTCAGAATGGTTGCATACTGTCAATTTCTGTTATACAACAGTCATTGTAATATTCAATATAGATGTTATTCCATAGGGATAAAACTGCTTGGTTTTCTTTAAGTGTGCCTGCCAACTTTGGCCTTATATAAGATACTTCTGGGGGTGGAAGTGGTGACCTCTCATTTTCCCACAGAAGAGAGAGTAATTTAACAGTTGGAGCACTTAGCTGTATTGTGAAAAATCTACGTTCAGTTTCCTCTTCTGTTAAAAAGTTAAAGCCTGTCTCATCCTTTTTTTTCTGGCATGTACTGGGACTATCCTAGGCTCTCCCCCATTGGTGCCGTGAAGCTTCCTTTGGAGGTAGGAGGTTTAGGTTCCAAACCTTGGTTAAAGGAGCTCAATATCAAATATTGTAAAAGCTACTGGAACAGTAACTGGACTCCTACTGGTCCTCTCTTACACAGAGAACATTACTTGCCACATCAGAGTTATGCTCCCAGTTGGGTTTCTGTCTTTCTCAGTGAATATTCAATCATTCTATGAAAAGTGAAACTGTAAGTAGTCCACCTGGAATACTTCTCAGGGCTTCATTTGCCAGGAAACACCTAAAAAATAGATGCTGCAATACCTATTTTCAGCTCATTTAAAGAAATAATCAATAGGTTTTATCATTAGGGACTTAGCAAACATGATGTTATGACCGTCAAACAAAGTCTACAAAGAAGTCTCACAAAGAGAGTTATGCTATTATCAGGGGGAATGTTTGATTTGTCCCACAGTTCATATTTATTTAAGCCCAAGTATTTTTTTTTTATTCTAGTAAAAGACTGCAGTGCCACTTCTATCTGCCACACCCCTGTTGACATCACAATTGATATTGGAGAGCTGAAAAAATTTAGGTCTAGGTATATCACTCCCAGTTGAATTTGCATGCATTAGTCTAAAGGTACCCCATTACTATAGTAGTGAGTATAATATAAAAACATGTTTATATGTGTGTCTGAGAGGGAGAGAACTGCAGTCATTTGAATCTCTTGTAGAGGTAGTCCCATAGTTACCTTTCACTGTTGTTTTGACCATTTTTCTAATAATGTAAATACAATTCCCATTGTTTACTAGTGCAGCAGTAGATATCATGACTGAAATACTTCACCATAACCCATAGAAGTTCTGCAGCTTAAGTCCATGACCTTGAACTTTAACCAGAGATTTCTGAAGTACTGGAGCAACATGCTGGAAGCATATTGCTTTGCTTATCAACAGAAACATTATATGAATTTTAACCTAAAGGGCCACGGAGTCACCTAATCAGAACTGGAGGCCACAGATTTGTAAGTTTATCACTAACTCCATTTCCCTCAGGATGACATTGCATTTTGGCTCCCTGTAAGTGGAGGAATGCATTTGGTACATCTTTTGATAGTTGTTCTACCCCACTAAGGATTTGGGCACCCTGGAAAGCTCCTCCCTATCTTCATGAACGCAAAACAATCAAAACCTTTTGAATTTTACCACTCTGTATTGACAACAGTAGTTTGTTCCATTTTACTACTTTTTACATGCACACAGACACAAAAACACCAAAAATCCAAAGCACCACTACCACCAAAAAACACAACATGAAGTACGTACTTTTTTGTGGCTTTTCGCATCAAAAGCAGTTTTGAAAACATACTTTTGAAGAGCTAGTGAGAAACATAGAGGGACAAAAGACTATTTAAACCAGACCTGTCTAGGAACAATTTTTGCAGATTGAAAAAAAAACCCAGCAGATCTTCAGAAAAGATTAAAGACAGTCCAAGAAATAATACATCAGTGAATTTAACAAGGGTTGTAGGGAAAATTAAACTACCATAAGGAACTGTGAAAGAACAGCTTGAAAATCAGTTTGATTAAGGATAACCAGCATAGATTCAGGCAGGGGAGGTCATGCTTAACTAACCTGCTGGAGTTCTTTGAAGATATTACTGCCACTGTACATAAGGGAAATTCAATGGACGTGGTCTACTTGTAAGCCTTTGACAAGGCACCACATCTGAGATTAATGACTAAAAGAAATCATCATGAAGGCAAAGAAACTGGGATGGAAAACTAGTTTAAGTGTACACCACAAAGGGAAAATCTGTACAGAGATTCTGAGGAATCAGGTTCTCTGTTGTGTATATCTAAATGTGATTGGGGGAGAATTTGTAGCTTACGCAGAATCTAGAGGCATCGCAAGAAGCATAGAGCAGTATGATCATATTTGAAAGGTGGTGTATTGTTGGTGTAGCTTGCCTAGCAAAAAAAAAAACAACAGAATTTGGCTAAGAAAACATATAATAATTAATCTAAAAATACAAAACCAAATTATTAAATCAAAAATAAATCAATAATCCTATTTACTAAGCAATAAAACAAATTGGGAGTTATTGAGGAAATATATTGAAGCCACCCAGAGCATAACAGCATTTTGAAAGATCAACAAGATGCAAAGATGTTTTAGAAAAGAGAGAAAAGAAAGAAAGAAAAAATATTGTTAGTGTACACAAAACTGTAGTAAAAGCATCTCTAGGACACAGTTTACAATATTGCTAATTGTTGTTCAGGGAAAATAATATTTTGATGTTGGGATTCATTGTAGGGAAACAAAGGATATAAGATCCCAATAGCTGAACTGTAAAGAATGTTAAAGAACCTCAGGCTTTTTTTTATTGTAAACCAGGAAAATATATGATGTTTTGATTATAGTAGGACCCAGGGATTCTAGTAAAAATTAAGGTCCTATTGTGTTAGGCATGCTAACGGAAGACAGCACCTTTCTGTGCCAAGGAGCTTACAATAAAACAGCTTAACTATACAGACAAGGGAAAAAAGACACAAAGGACACAGTAATTTATCCAACAAAGGTCTGTGCCTGAATTGTGATCTAGGATTCATATTTTATGAGTCCCAAGTCAACATTTTATATAATGAGTTACATTATTCCTTTAATAGTATAAGAGGTTTGCTTCAGACAGGGTAGAAAACTTAGGTGATTATCATTTTTATGCATATATATATATATAAGCCTAGAAATAGAAAATTCTTACCCTGCATTTATTCAGATCTTAACCTGAGTCACCAATTTTACAGATCTCTACTTGAATCTAATAAAATTAGATTAAATTCTAAGGAATTCTTAAATATCTGAATTGCAGAGTAAAAAAAAAAAATACACACTACTTTTGAAAGGAAAATAATTAAATTAAATATATAATTAAGTCCAGTAGGCATTTATGTGGGAAAAATTATGTAGACAATTTCTTTTTTTTAAAAAAGGGTATTTTTTGTGAAGATGGATTTAATTCTTCATTACTTTCTTATGCTCTGAACTCTGCTAGGAAAGAAAAATATTCTGAGAAGATCAGCATTTCCACCTCGTTATGGAAAGTTTCTTTGCTGTGTGACTCAGAGCTTTGAAGTTCGTGTATTCAGTCTTTTCTTTCATACATATATTTGTTCTTATAGCTAGGGCTATATCCAGAAAGTGTTACAACACTAGAAGTACTGGTGCATAACTTCCAAACATCTGGTCCCAAAACCTGAAACTAGGAGTCTGTGTTAAGCTTTATTTATTATTGGGGAAAACCTAGGCATCTTGGAAAAGAATAATAAATAAGCATCGAGCAGTGTGTTTGTAGCAGTAGGTGCAATATCCTCTTTCTTCCTTCTCCTGGGAATGAAGAATTTCATGCAGCTCTCCATGATGGAAGTCCTTCTTACCTTCTAGATTCCATGCTCTTAGCTATCCTCTTCCTAGATCGTAAGACAAGCCATTGTAATTTTAATTGTAAAATATAATAAGAGTCTTATCTGGCTTTGCAGATATAGCACTCTCATAGCTTCAGTACCTGCATCTCTCAGGACAGAGGAAACAGATCAGAAAGTGACTGCCTCTGGTAATGTTTTTTTATGAGCCAAAATAGACATAGGCAATGTTAGTGTCTATACTCCAAAATTCATGAAAAGCTCAGTCCAAGATTGACCATTCTTTGGTCAGATGGCACATAGCCTCCTTTCTGGTGGAACTATCGATCCTCATCCTAAACCTTCATATTATTCTTTATACTGTTCAGGCTCTATGTAAAACACTCTTGATCTTCTAGTCCAAGCAAACTTTTCTGAGAGTTAACTTTTCAATGGGAATATGGGCCAGTGAAAGCATTGGTGGCTTTAGTTTGATAATGGCTCTGAACCAACTCATCTGCTGTAGCATTTGTAGCCACTGTTCAGGAATTTACTGAGCCTGCAGTGTAAGGCCAAGACCTGGGAGTTTGGGTTAGAGACATTTTCTGTGTCTGTCTCTTCTTACTGATTTGTGAATATCTGTCCCAGTTAAGTTCTAACCTTGTTTTTGGCAAGGAAGGTGCTACATTACTGGTTTAGGAGTGTGGTGTGAAACCCCAGTGCCTTTGAGGTGGGAAGAGGCCAAGCAGCCAGTCATGACCATGCAGCACGCTGAGACCAGTGGAGAGGCTAGTGGCCAGGGATGTTGGTGGAGAGATTGGAGACAGGGATGCCAGTGGGGAGGACAGCAGCCAGGGAGACTGGCTTCTTTCCCACCTCTCTGTTATGAGATGCAGTCAGAAGAAGGCTTGCAGGTGTGACTGCTGTCAAAGACAAAGACCCAATTCTTCTTAGTCCGCTTTGCTTTTGACTTTTCTATAGATACGACTGGAGTTTTGAAATGATCATTCTCAGGCGTGAAGAAGTGCATTTTAAATTTTCTGATTAGATAATGAGTAGTCTTTTATGGAACCAAAAAGAAATCCAGGTTAACATATCGCAGAGCAGTTTTTATGGAACACTGACAGCAAAAACTGTTTCTTGAAAATAAGAAAATGAGTACATTTACTTGATGCAGGGTGTTATAGCTGAGTAGAGAAGAGACATACTATTTCTGTTTACCAATGCTTTCTCTCTGTGTTTATTCTGTTAACATTGAAGTCAAGCAAAACATTTGTTTTTCTTTATAAATGTCTTGAGAATATCACCTGTGGTAGGCAGCTTATTAATCATTTGCTGCTTAAAACCCACTGGTTTAGAGATCTGCCTTAGTTATTTAGATCAAAATAGGCAAATGATTTTTAGTTCATGCTCCTAAACAATATTTACTTTAAAAAGCAAGATGATAAATTCTTTAGCAAGACAGTATAAATTAAAATCAGATTTCAAGTGAAGAGATACATTGTTTATGTGACAGGCTTCCTTGTTTTTCCCAGTTAAAATTCTTCCATAAATAAGCAGCTGAAAAACTTTTAAAACTTTATTGTCTTTATTCATTCTCTTTACCTTGCAAGATTTTAAGCTTTTGTAGCTCATAAAAGCAAAAATGTCACCACAGAGTTGTCTAGGGTTCATACAGTAGTTCTGCATGTCAGAATTTCCATAATTCACTGACAAAGATTTCCTGTGTGCTTTGTGTGGTGTTCTCCATATGTAAAGTGTGATTTTAGAAATTACTTAAATTATTTCAAGACTTAAATTGTCTCAAGTGTTCCCGTTACTGAAAACAGTTCCAACCGTTTCAGATACATTCTATTTATACAAAATGTGCACCTTTTTAGTTTGAGCAGGAAAAAAAAATCCACCCTAAAAGCTTGAAGTGGAGCTATTACTTGCTTTCAGAAAATACTGCTATGACCCTGTCTATTTTCCCTGATTGATTTTATTAGGATAACAGAACTCCACTGGATATGAATCGGCACACTGGGACAGATACCAAACAATCAGAAAGTACAAAAGGTCGGATTCCAGAGGGAAAGGTATCATTATACAACTTGTTACTTCTTCATACACATTTAAAAGTTCACTTACTGGATAACAAAGCAAAAAACCTTTTAACTGCTCTCTGCAGAGAACAGCAACAATCTCCTATGGAGCTCAGTGGACAGTGAAGTAAATTTTTTAAAGGTAGGATTTAATGGTTATAAAATGTTAATCCATCTGGGTGGTTTAGGAATAAAAATCTTATTTTCAAAGTGATTTCGACATTTAGAGTAAGTCTCATTAAAGGTATCAGGTGCTACAATGAGTAGAATCCACTTGTGTAGGGAGCATTAGGTGCCTGAGAAAAGAGTCCCAAACAGCGGCAGACTGAATGGGCAACTGCCAGCAGGCAGCAATTAGATAATATTTTGGTCCCTCAGAACATCAGAGAATCACACATCCTTTTTTTACAAGAAAACTACAGAAACCTCCACTCAGTCAAAGTGCCTAAATGTTTTCTTTACAGAAAAACAGTCAAGGTCACTTTTTAAAAGAATAGTGCCAGAGAGGAGTTAGTAATACTGTGGTCTTTATATAATAATGTCAATTAGTTACAGCATAGTGCAAATGTCATTTCTTTTTGCCACAATAGATTTATATCTGTACTTCTTATTCACTTAGAAGTAATTCTATTAATCTCAAGCAAATGGCTTGTACTTCCTGCCAAAATATATCCACTGTGCAGAAAAGTATTTGGGATAACTTTGGTCAATAAGGCATATCTAAAAGTAGGAAGCTTGGGAACTCATGTGGTAAGGACCTTTTTTATTTTAACAAACAACTATGGCCACAAATAAATAAATTAATAAATCTTGGCAGAAGGATTGATTCTTAGATTTTCTCATTCCTATATAGCTACCAGATTACTGGATTATAGTTTCATACACCATGCTCTTTCTTAACAGAGAACTATTTATGTATGCGATATCAAATTAGACACCTTCAAATGGAGACACTAAGAACAGACATTATATTTAGGATACCACTAAGATAAGATGTTAATTTCAGTACGTAAGGGTTAATGTCCTTGCTGAATACCAGCAACACCTAGGTAAATTACGGCATTTTGATACTCTAATAACTTTTACTCAGTCTTTAAAAGTTTTATGTGTTTGGATGTATCATTTACTAAATAGTATTTCTTTTACCACTCTGCTTAGTTATTTGTACTATTTTTATACAACATCAGCATATGTAGATATTATGTCAAAATATTGACTTCCTACCACCATTTTCATGGGTGTTAATATTGCAAAATAACAGTTGTAATGGAGAACAATTGAGACAGTTTACCTCAGTGAATGAATATAATGTATTAACATGGGCTGCTTGATATACATCAGTCTGAGTTAAAAGTTTTTATGAGCTCTACCTCTTCTGAATTATCTTAGTTTTAAGTATTCTAGGAGCTTAAATTACACAGCCTATCTTTACATTTTTAATGGGAACTTTCTAGTTTGTAAATTAGAGTTGATAATATTGTTTTGTAATGTGAATGTTCATAACACTCTAAGAAACTGCCCATTAGCTATGATTCTATGCCCATTCACTATGATTCCATGATTAGCTAAGCTGAGGCAACT
Organism: Urocolius indicus; assembly: GCA_013401255.1. Taxonomy (NCBI): domain Eukaryota; kingdom Metazoa; phylum Chordata; class Aves; order Coliiformes; family Coliidae; genus Urocolius; species Urocolius indicus. The sequence continues at coordinate 21,338 of WBNH01004704.1, read as the reverse complement.
GAATACCTTAGTTCACCTCAAATATGAGCTAAAGTCATAAATCAATACAGATCAGCTTCTCTAAGACTCTCTGAGAGTACACACAGTATAACTTGGTTGATATGGGAGTGATTTGTTAAGTTACTGTAAATTAATGGAGTGTTCACTTCTCAGATCACACAATAATCAGGGTATTGTACTGTTCCCCTTATCTTGTGCTGAATGCTATCCATATTTAGTAACAGTATTAGTAACAAGATCAATGTATCATTTTTGCACGTGCAGTAACTTAGCATTTTGTATTTTATTTCTGCACTGAAGTTATTTGAATGCAGCTAGGCAAATTTCTATGGGCACACTGCATTAGCACAGGTTCTCACAGCCTCATGGAAGCCGTGGCATGGGGTGTCATGCTCCTACAGCATGACACACAGCAGAGAAATAAAATGCTTAAGGAAAAATGTAAGATGGCAGCTTCTAAAGCACCACAAGCAATTTTATGATTTTAGCAGGAATATATTTAAAAATTATTTCTCAAATTCAAGCACTCATTTTTTTTTTCTTTCTTCACATTATGATTCTTGGCACCAATTGTTATACTACTTTATAATGGAAAGACAACAGTGTTACCACACCAATTCAAGATTTCTGGAGCATAGCCTTTCTTTTATGAAGAAAAGTCATTGTTGTTTCTTTCCAGTTTCTTCCAGCCCTCCAAGAAACGACAATGGGCTTGAGGAACGTGACTCTGATCCTCACTGGAAAGATCTTTACACTCACTACTAATTACTGTATTTGTAATTCCTGACCATACTAGCCTTGCCAAGAAGTGAAATAAAATCTTTTGAGTACACTGAAGTCTATAAGCTAGCCCTTCAGCTTGCAGGGCCAATGATAGAATGGTAACTTTCTAAACACTCCCATTAAGTGCACAGTACTATCCATTTGTCCCATACATATCTCTTGTATTAACCCTTCAATCACTCTGACAAGTGCATCTTGGATCTATAGAGATGATTTTGACAGTTTTGCGTGGAACAATGATGCAGAAAATCTAAGTCTGCCAGAATGAAAAGCAGCATGTAGTAATGATGCTCTAGATTTATAGCATCTCTTAAAAGAAATGAGATGATCATGACTTTTTTTGTTCATTGTTCTGAATACATTAGCAGGCTGCTATTGATTTTTTTTTTTTTTACATTTACAATACATGTAATGATTGCTGCCTTAAATATTGTTATTGTACTAAGAGTTTGTGCTAGGTGGACTCTTTGGAAGGAGCTCTTTAATTGAAGAATTGCTGCAATGTGAATTTATTTGATACTCTTTTCAGCAGCACTGGTCACACGGAATTCAGTTAGCATTCATTGCAATAGCACTGATCACAAATAATTCATCTGCTATTCCTATAGATCTCACATGTGTTTCTATAGGACTTATGCAAATTGGATCCTTTTGGATCCTTTAATGGATGCTTACACAAAGATTGGTTTTGAAAGGATCTCCTACCACTTCCCGGCTGACTGATGTAGATTTGGTTGGATCGAAGTAGAGCTCAAAATATGTGGGGGGTTGTACAACAAGCTCTTTAAGAATAGTAGGTTTCATTTTACATGGCATTTTCTAGTACCCAGATTCTGAATTCTGTATGTTTAGCAATTGATCAGCCATTGAACTTCAGGAAGCAGAGATACATTTTCAGTCACAGTGTTCACACTTTTGCTGAGACTCAACAGTTACAAATATTTTTGGCATCATTTGCAATGAAAGAACAGGATACTTAGAAGAAAACATGGTGCTAAATTGTGCAAAGGGAAAAAAAAATGTATTTCTGACTACTGGTAATTTAGAATGTACTAAAATTTTGTAGACTAAACACATTTATAATCAGGCTATTAACAAAAAGATTCACAACTGCATTAATAAGTCATATTTCATTATCCTAACACAAAAGATATCTGGTATGAGACATTAATATGTGTAATAAAGCCTTCTGCATATGTATTATGAACAGTAGTGCTTTTAATATTAAAAGTGAATCCATATGGGTTATTTGACATGAAAAATATTAACTTTTATAGCAGGAATGTAAATGAGAGTTTGAGCAGTAATTATAGCTGCAGATCCCACTCAGGAATGAGGCTTTGTGTGACTAATGATTTTGGCAAAATGAAGGAATGGCCTTCTTCTCTCAAGAGGCAGCCTATCTTAGCTCCTTCTCCTCTGTACAACTCTTCAAAATTCTCAGCATGTCTCAGTACAGTGCCTAACACATATGCAGCTTCCAGGGACTGGCTTCCAAAGACAGGCTAGCAGCTCCGTGTTTCTATAGCTGTTTTTATATAACTGTCGCTTGAAAGGAGGAAAGGTTATTTCATATTTATCAAAAACCATGTAATTGTAGGAGATACTCTATAAAAGATTATTTTCATTGGCTGTTCCTGATCTCGTATTTCTATTTCTTCCATGAAGGACACAAAAAGTATTGGGTTTTGGTACAGAATGGTGTAATTACTCTACAATGAATCTTTTACAAATATGTCTTCCCTCATTTTTTTCCATGTAGGAATGAGATGTTCGGGGTTTAAAAAAAAAAAAAAAAGTTTTTGTCATCATTATTTACTTTCCCTCTGCAATCCTCTGACAAATGCATCCAGGTGAAATGACTGCCATGGCTCTTACTCAAGTCTGTCATTGTTATTCCTGAAATGACAAGAGGGGTCACTGAAAATCAAAATAAAACTTAATTTTTGTCAAAGAAGTAGTATGACTTTTTTATGGTGGGTATCCTTAACAAAAAATTGTTCTTACCAGAGTTGCTTGCTGTTTTTCAGTATGCACAACTGCCAGGTCCTACTCATCTGTAATAACCTCTCATATATTAATCTTTTTATCAATTTTTAATATCCTGTATTGCAGAAAAGTTTAGATAAAGCATACCTAAGAAATATGCTGTTAGAAACAGAATAAAAAATCAATTATTGAATAGTAATATAGTTTTTTAAACTATCACATAATTATCTTTTAATAATAACACACACATACAATTAAAACTAGAAAAATATTAATATTGTGACTTGTCAATCTGTAGCAGAAAGTACTTTTACTAAAATTTAACAAAGGAAATTTTAACCTTTTTCTTTGATCTAGTAATAAATGCTTTTTGTTTCAATGCTGCTAGCCAGCTAATGTCTCTGAAGTTAAGCAACATCTTATGCTAATATCTAGGTTAACAGGATTGCAGATGTTCGTAAAAGGGCATCACCATGGTCAACATGCAAATTTCAAAGGATGTTGAATGTGTGGCACTCCTGCTAGTCAGATAGTCGAGGAATTGTCTCTTCCTCACTTTACCTGAGTGACTCCTTCAGTACTTCTAATGTGCCCACATTACCTATGAGTATGGGATACAAGAAGAGGAAAGTCAAAATACTGTCTTCTTAATTCAGTTTCTCTGATAAGGTTTTGAAATGCGAACCTCATTTCAAAGAAGTCTCTTGCTGTATATTATCGAAAACACTCTTGTGATGTGAAAAACAATGGGCATGAGGAGTTCTTTATGAAGAAATTACTAAATCACCTTCCAGACTGTCTTAATAAATCCCTGCTAGGCTCATTAGTGTAATTTTCTAGACTTCATCAAGGTGCATCTACTACAGCTGCACAAATACACATAGCAATTTCACTACCAATAATGGTCTTGGTAAATAACTGAAGTCTGACTGGGTGTATACAATTTGCTGGAAAATTACACTTTTTCCTTCTACTGTAATTTTCCTAATTTACTTAATTTGTATTTTTTTCCTGTTGCATTGAGCACCTTAAAAATTAAGACTAGGGGATATTTTTTTTTTTCATTGAAATAAAATTCTATGCATCTAAAAGAGTAGTTAGATTATTTCTGTGTTACCTAAGTCTGCAGATTACCTTTGACTATATTATTGCTTTTGCTCTGAGATGAGAAAATCCTAGATCCACTAAAACAGATAGTCGTCTTCTTTTTGCTTTCCACTGATAGAAAGGTTAGGAACAGATGAAAGGAATTTAACTAGGTTTTTGTTTCCCTTTCCCTCAAATAATTAAGTTTTCATATATTGCTAAGCATATGGTAGCTCTGGTAGTAATATTCATTACTCAATATTTAATATTCAATACTCATATCCACTAATATTAACATATTCAAAATAGTGTTCAAAATTTGTGTAATCCATAATGATATAAAAACCTGGAAAATAGTTTTTAAGTAGAATGATGCAGCCTTTCCATTCTGCAAAATATACTACTATTTATCAGTTAAAAGTCAATGTGAGCTCTCAGAGCAAGATTTTGAAAGATTTTGAATGCCTGTTTTAAGTTGCATTATGTTAAGTTCTCTGCCCATATGTGTAAGCATTGCCCAGGATATTCTGACAAGTGAGAAAGCAGCTTCAAGCTGTCTGAAGTTGTATGTCCAAAACTAAGACATATGAGTTAATAAATTACTGAGTTGGTTTGCTGAAAATTATTCAAGGCTTTAGTGGGCTAAAGTCAGATCAAATAGTTTACTTTAAAAAAATCACAAGTATGTAAATTAATTCAGATGTAGGTAGTACCAGTTCAAAGTGTACATATACTTTGTGTGATTTGTAATTGTAAATTTAAATATGAACACATATACTTTATGTGAATGTCAGTATTTGTATATGAATTGCAAAATTCCTTACCACACTGAAACATTATTAAATTGATATTCAGCACTTGAATTATAAGAATGTGTAAGTCAAAGATGTCTGACATTGTTTCACAAGTGAGAAATGCATTTTTGCTCAGAATGGAGCAAACAAGTACAGTGAACTTTGATGCCATTAATCCTTGCTATATTCTGTATATTTTAAGTTAAGGTGTACGCTTACTTGCAGTGGGTCAAGTAATTTAGAAACATAACTAAAAGGAATTTAACTCAGAGACCTGCTTTCCAGTGGGAGACTTCTTTTGTTTTATAAATAGGCACATCGGTTACTGTATGATAGAACTTGACACTGCCAGAAAACCTGATTATTTGCTTCTAACTGGAAAGCATAAAAATTCACACAGGCAATGTTAAATAGAAGCATACACAGTGGCACAATATAACCATGCACACAGCAACACTCATCATATTTCTGTAAAACTTTTCCTTTGGCCTCGAATCACTTCCTTTCATTTCACCTTCTACGAGTAGCAATGCTGTTGTTGGCTGTTGTAGATCTATACATCGAAATCATAAACTATCATGCAGTATATCCTCTTCTCTCATTGTCCTTTTATAAGTGTCTTTTTAGAACCAAATACACAAATATTTACTAATGAAACTAATGACTCTTGAAGATTGGTCCTTTCCACACCTGCAGGCCTCAAAATGTGTGTCAATCACATTTTTCCCACTTGCTTTTGATTGTCAGTGTACTTTTCATAAAATCATGGTATCATAGAATGGTTTGTGTTGGAAGGGACCCTAAAGAGCATTTAGTTTCAACCTCCTTGCCATGGCCGGTGACACTTTCCACTAGACCAAGCTGCTCAAAGGCCCATCCAACCTGGCCTTGAACATTTCCAGGGATGGGGTATCCACAACCTCTCTGGGCAACTTGTTCCTGTGTTTCACCATCCCCACAGTGAAGACCTTATATCTAATCTATATCTTATATCCTTATATCTAATCTAAATCTACTGTCTCTCAGTTTAAAGCCCTTACCCCTTGTCCTATCACTACATGCCCTTGTAAAAAGTCCCTCCCCACCTTCTTTTGTAGGCCCCTTTAGGTACTGGAAGGCGGTTAGAAGGGCCCCGTGGAGCCTTCCCTTGTACAGACTGAACAATCCCAACTCTCTCTCAGCCTATCTTCATAGGAAAGGTATTCCAGCCCTCTGATCTTCATGGCCCTCCTCTGGACTTTGTCCTATGGGTCCATGTCCTTCTTGTATTGGGGGACCAAGGGCTGAATGCAGTACTTTGAATGCAGGTGGGGTGTTGTGTGAGTGGAGTAGAGGGGAGGAATCACTTTCTCGTTTCAACAGAGTTTGAGCATTATGCTAAAGATCTGTGAATTGGAACTGCAGTTTTACTTTTGATCTTTCTCTTCTTCCTTCCAGCAGTTCCGTATTCACAGGAAGGTTGTAAATATGCTTTCTCATTTGTGGGTGGTATCAGCATGCCTATGTATTTCTGATGGGGTATTGTCAGAATACCAGATCTTTGCCCAGCTGTGGGTTGAATTGGCAATTTCTTAGGAGCCTGAGCAATATGAATAAAATGAAGTATATTACAGCTGTCCTCATCTTAATACAGAGGAATAATCAGCAAAACTTGCAGCAGGTCCCAGCATGTGATATCTCTGATCAAGATTGAGTATCACATGCTGAGATGTGAGATAGGCTGCATCTTCTTATTAGTAATAAGCTTAGCTTCAAACTGAATCAAGGACTGTCTGATCTTGCATTTATAGAAAGAAGAGCAAGGAGTCAGGAGACTAGGAGACTGTTCTCCATATAGTCATCAACTTCTTGTCTATGAAGTCCTGTTGGACAGTGTATTGAGAATTACATCCCTGAGATTTACATTTCAGAGTTTGGATAACCTCTTTGAAATTTTGCTGACCTGAATTCCAGAGGTACAGGACACCATTTCAATAATAAAATACCAATAAGAAAACAAAGCTTATCTGTTTCCAGTCAGACATCTGTGAATGGAAGCAGCAAAACAGCAGCCATTAAAATCAAATATGTTAGCTTTATTCATCATTATTCATCTACAGATAAAGAAACAAACAAATAAATAAATAAATAGATAGATAAGTAGATGTACTTATGTTCTCTGCAAGAATGTGGTTAAATTATTTTCCTCTATGTTTATTCTATTACTTGAATCAATAGTCCTATGGAAAATTTATAGCCATTTAAAACTTGAGGTGGCACCTGCTAGCAACACTTACATGAAGAGTGTTGCTAATTTTGCAGTATTCCTTTTATACCTATTTTTGTGGTTGGTTACATGAGTCAGGTAGATGCTACAAAGAAAGACAGAGCAAATCAGTGATGTTGATAAAAGTAGCTAAGCCCTACTAGTTATCACCACGGAAAATACATGTCTCAACAATGTTGAGAAACATGACTTTTCTTCAAACCAGAAGACCTAAAATCACAGAAAGGAAATAACACATGAGATGTAAAGTGGCTAACTGTGGCAAGGAACAGTTAAAAAAGTTCAGTCCCCAAACAAAAAAATAACAAAAAATAATTTGAAGGCATGTTAATAAAGTGTTACCTTCCATGTGGGAAATGCAGGTGATGTATCTATAAATAAACAAAGCTTTAATTTGTCTATGTAGCTATATTTTTAATCAAAGACGGCAAAGATTCTGACACTTCAACAGATGGAAGGGGTTCAGCTAGCATCAGACAATCAAACTTTTCAAAAGAGAACAGGATTTTGCTGTTTATTAACTTTTCTAGAAATGATGTTCAGAACAATGTAATCTGGAAGTATTTTGAAGTGACTCTTCCACAGCTGTCTTAGCTGATACCTTGGAACAGATGGTGCAACACAGTCCAGTATACACAGAGCTTACTTCTTTCACAACTTTACTAGCTCAAGGCTTTGAAAAGCAACACTCATGATGATATAAATCAGTGCAAGCTTGTAGAATTGATAGACAAAATGGGACAGGTTTTCTACCCCTGACTAGGTACCACTTTTGAGTTGCTGTGGCAGGGGAGAGAGAGGAAGAAGAAGGGAGAGGAAGGAGAGATCTTTGTAGTCAAATTTTTCTTCAGCACCTGGTTCTTTCGAGTTTCATGCTAGGTAAGCTAATCGCCATGCCTGGTATTGCCTATCAACTTCCCTCAGGTACTTGTGCAATGAAAGGGGCTGGCCAACTCCCAGTTTTTCAGCATCAAAATCGTGCTCACAAACTGAGTCATCAGCTACTTGCTTTGTTAACACAGTCACTTGCTTAATACAGTCTCATGTAGCAGTTAAAATAAAATCTTTACTGTAATGCCTACTGCAAGTAGCTAAAACAAAAGGATAAGTTGTCAAACTGATAAAGTACTGCCACTCTAATTAGACAAATAAGTTGTTAGACCTCTGAAAGACACAATGCATCATTAATAGGGATATTTAAAATTAGATTATATCTAATTACTTCTAAATTTCTATTTGCATTTTAATGAAGACTGAACTTAATGAGATAAATAGCAGAAAGATTTTTGTATCAAAAATACTCCTGAATTCTCTTTGTGTCAAGGAATAGATTTTCTGAGGTTTAGAGTACCTGAAGTAAGGTAAGTATTTAAAAAAATCCTCAGGCATTTATCTACTTTGTGTCTTCTTTCAGAATCTAGAAGAAATTGTAAAAATTGTAGTCTGTTTTCATCCTCCTGGGTAAAATGCTTTCAGCAAGTTATCCAGTGGGATTTCTAGAAGTGCTAGACACTGGCAAGAGAATTGAAAATCAATAGGAAATTTGATTAAGCTTTAACAGTTCCAAAGACCATATCCTCAGTATATGGATATTTTCGATATTCTGAACATCGCATATTGCATGAGAAAAGACTATTTTTTTTTTATCTTTTTTTTTTTTTTTTCCCCAAAATGGGAAGAATTCTGAATGTCTTGATTGGTGCTGGAATTCTTATCTTAGCACACCAGCTCAGTACAACAAAGTTGACATATTTTAAATAGCTCAAAACTAATGAACTTCATTAAGATGTATCATTTTGATTAAGGCATGATTAATTTGTCTTTATTTATTTAGCACACAGTGAACATATGAATGTACTATGTGGTGACTAGAACTCTGTTGAAAGAAGAGTAGCGTAGATACATTGCTAAATGTCAACATATGTCTACGTACATTATGTTCACGTTCAGTTGGACTCTGGCCCTTGGTACTTTTGGGAACACGCTTGTGTCACACTTTCTCTTCTTTTTTTGTGGATTTCTAACAACATGCTTGTTGTACGTTAGTAATCCTTTAAAAGCTCATTGTACTTTAATCATCCTTCAAAATAGGACACTTTCTACTACAGTCTGCTTCTTGACATGGACAGGCTGTCTATGCTGTAGTGGATTTTCACCAAATTTCCCATTCAGATGATGTGATAAAACTTACCCATATACTATTCAAAAGTCATTCAAGCACAGAGCATATTACAGACAAATGGTGCCATGCAGTGTCAGCTTCTCAGGTACGGGCCAGACTCCACAACATCTTTGGCACAAGACCAAGAAACAGATTTTCAGGTATTCCTTAGTCACTGTCTATAATCACCAAAAAAACATTTGTTTTTAGTCACTAATTAAAACATTTAGTACAGATCTATACTAAAAAAATCCAACTCGCCAGTACTGATCCTCCTTTCATTTTGCTGATGTTAATTTAATTGCAGGTCCTGCCATAACACTAGGTATTTCCCTGGCAGAGCTGTTGGCTAGCCTCTTCTCCAAGGACAGGGAGATTGTGTATTGTTAAAAAGCAAACCAGAAACAGTGAAGAATGTTGTGTGCCAGCTCTTCTAACGGTGCTAATCCAATGGGAGGTAGATTAAAAGGTGGGAGCTGATCCTCTACATAAATTATTAATGTAAATGTAACTTAAGATATTAAAACTCATTACAATCTAGCAAAAAAAAGGTTTGACAAAGGGCCCAGCCCCATAATAAAAAGGAGTTAATTGAAGTGTTTCAGTAAATGCTGGTTACAATGCTTATAAATTCTGAAACACAATTCTGTGATTCTATGATTAAGATTATCCTGTCTTCAAATCTAATCTGTAGTTATGCAAATTTGTAGTGTCCTAACGTAAATAAAACCACAAGTGGCATTTATATACTTAGAGCTTCTGGAGTGACTCACCTTATAGAACACAATTTTCATATTTTTCAGGAAGGTGGAAGGATTACAAATATAACTTCATTATCCTCTCCTTTCTGTCCTGCATAGCCAGCATTCAGTCAGCGAGATACAACAGCAGACTTCCTGCAACTCTTCAGCACAGTTCCGATGCTCACTGACTTCCTAATGCATAACCGGGTCTGCTTAGCGAATCACAAAATTAACTTTCCGACAAATCTCTCCAAATCAGCAGGTTTTTTTAAAAATTAATATTCTCAGGATGCAGTTTCACACAGTTATAAATCACATTGTTGGATTAATATGACAATAATAAATGTTAATAGCCAGTTGTTTTGTTATAAATGGATTTCTTGCATTAAATAAATGACTTTTCTTATGCATCTAAGTTAATTAGAACATAGGGTATGGCTGTATCTGGTTTTTAACTTAGTTCAATATTTACTGGTTAACTATACTAATGAAGTCTTATTATTTTGTTTTCTTTCGTCTGGGTATTTTGAGAATAAACTGGTCGCTTGTTTTTGTTTATTCCAGCTCTGGTAGTGCATAACATTGCCAGTGTGCTTTGCCTGTCAATAGGGCTCATCATACTGCATTTGCAGAGGTCATGCATTATAGCTGCAAACGTGAAGTCTCTCCTTATTTCAGTGATGGTATTGACTTACTTTTCAAAGAAGTTTACCTTTCAGTGACGCTGCATTTGTTTAGCATTATCTGTCCCCTCAAAAAACCAACAGAGGGACAAATTCTTTGGCATAAATAAAAATGTACTTGTTAACTAGACTAGGATGAAAAATATAATCAGTAAATCATATGGGTAGGTTGCCACCTTAATGTTTGCTAAATGTACACTAGGTGTATTTGTCAGCTTTTTAAAACTGCAGGCAGTTAAATCCTGTTTACATGAACTTCTGCGTTAACTTAAACTGTGAATGCCTATGCACAAGCTTTCTAAACCAGCTTATAACACCCAGTGCTGATAGTATAATATTTCAGGCATAATATTGAAGAAAGTTCTCACTGGAGCAATGTTGTTCTGTCTCAGCTGAGCTATGCACATCACTCTGAAAGGTAATATCCAGTTGTTCAGCCTCCTAGGAGACATCTAAGTAGATGGCTTAGTAAACTTGATCTAATAAAAAGAAAAGGTGTTCTAAGTCAGACAAATGTAAAGTATCTGTCAGGAGCAAGGAAAGAAAACTAGAATTACTAAGTGGAGAAGTGACAAATTGGTACTTTGTGTCTCTGGTTCCGATTTTTGTATATGCCCTTACTAAAAATGGGTGATGTCAGAGTGGGGATTGCTCTGTTCTTTGGGCAGCTATGGAGCACAATCAGGGAAAAAAAAACTTGTAGGGTTCAAGAAGTGCAAGGGAGACTTCCTGGGAGACTGCAGCTCAAAGAAAAACTGAGAAACTGTGGCGAGGGACATAGTGCAGATACCAGATCTCTGAGATGATGAAACTAATTTCCTGCAGTTATAGAAGAGTGAGATAAGTCAGGTGTAATTTGGAAAGTCGGCGAGTTGAGTAAAACCTGGATGCCAGTATCAGTCTCCAAAGGAGAGCTGTTTCTAAACTCCCTTAATGCTTACTCTGCTTTGTCTTTCCTTTGCTTAAAAAGCTAAGGATTCCTGTTTATGTTATTTTAAAGCCTGACCTTTTTAGAATTTAGCAACCTTTTGATCTTCAGGTTGTTCAGTGTAGGAAAAGGTCTGTTAAGATATATCTCAAATCTTTTGCTTTTTTGGATCCCATTGCATGGATGGATAACTGAAAAGCAGTGCCTGAAATCTGGTGCAAAGACAAATGAGCTCTCATTGAACAAGTACCACTGACCACAACTACCCTGTTGGTTTGCTCGGAGGTAGCAAATTGGAAGGGGGAAATTGTTTTCGCATGTGCAGTATTGAAGAGGAACACTACTAGAGTAATTAATGTAATTTAGATATTAATTATTTTTAAAGTATAATATAAAATTGGTAGGATGTAATGGAAAATAGGAACAAAGACTTTCTGAAGAAAATGTCCATGCGACAGACAATGACCTTAGTGTAGGTATTGCCATAAAAATATAATAATGTCTTACATGGCATGAGATGCCATGCTAAATGATGGCTCCTTAGTATAAAAGAGAAAGGCATAATGAGAAGCAATGTCCAAAAGCTGAAACCAAGAAAAAAACCAATTTAAAAATTAGGGCCATATTTTTAACCCTACGGTGATTAATCATAGGAACAAACTACCTAGAGAATTACAAATCTCCATTTCTTATATTTCAGATGAAGAAGAGTGTCTTTCTGAAAAGTAACTTTTAGAAAACCCAACATATCAAACAATATCTGAACTCATATTAATTCATTTATTAAGGAAAAAAAGAGTAGACTGAAGTAAAGTATAATAATGATACATAGCAGGACATACTACGGGATCTCATTGTCCTGATGGCTTCCAAAATCTAGAATCTTTAAGAATACAATTACTGTAAAACATATAATGCTGTCCTTGCTTCTCAGTTTGTCTCAGAACCCTTGTAGATATTCAAGATCAAGAAGATAAAAATATCTCTTTTATGATTTCTTATAGATAATAGGCATACATTCAGTATCTTCACATGAAAGAACGAACTTTTGTATCATTAGTACATGCTTCCCTGTAAACTCAACCCTACATATAGGCTATGGGCAAGGCAGAAAATGGAAACCCTTAACTGCAGCAGTAACCAGGTTAATCCCTGATTCACAGAACTCCCTGTATCCACAAGTCTTAATAGTGCCTCCCATGATCTCCTTCAGGGAAGAAAAAAAATCACACTATGCACATGTATAATATGGAAGGAATAGTTCTGAGTTGCGTGAGGATTTGCATCCATATACCATACTGTTGAATGTTTTGTTATCAGGGGACAGAAATTCTTATCTTCCCAGGAATCTGCACAGAGCAGTGAGACACGTGGTTCTGTATATGTTGCACACAAATTATTCTTAATTAATAACTTTCTGTATTATCACTTATATTGAATAAGTATGTAAGCAAAATTGCTGAATCAACGGGTAGATGATATCAGTGTTTTTATTTTGTTTTTTCTTTTACTTGCAATTAACAGGAACTTAAAGGTTAGGTTAATTTCCCTTTGTTTCATTTTCATATAACTTTGTATGTGATAGGTTAACGGAAGATATTATCTTAAAATGAGAAGTTCCAAGAAAGTTTGGAAGTACAATACTTCACAAAGCTTGTAGATAAATTAATGCAAATAGATGGAATTTGAAACCTTTACTTGAGAATCTGCCAGTCATTTTTCATAGCAAAGTTACATTTCTAACTCTTTCCTTATTCATAGAATCATAGAATGGTAGGGGTTGGAAGAGACCTTTAGAGATCATCTAGTCCAACCCCTGTACAGAAGCAGATCCCCCTAGATCAGGTTGCATAGGAACATGTCCAAGTGGGTCTTGATGACCTCCAAGGAAGGAGACTCCACAACCCCTCTGGGCAGCCTGTTCCACTGCTCCATCACTTTCACAGTGAAATAGTTTTGTCTTATGTTTAAGTGGAACTTTTTGTGTTCCAGTTTCTTCTCATTATCCCTTGTCCTGTCAAAGGATACAACAGACACCCACCATTTAGATATTTGTAAATATTAATGAGATCCCTCCTCAGTCTCCTCTTCTCTAGACTAAACAGCCCCAGTTTCTGCAGCCTTTCCTCATAAGGAAGATGTTCCAGTCCCTTGATCATCTTGGTGGCCCTGCACTGGATTCTCCAGAAGTTCCCTGTCCCTCTTGAACTGAGCAGCCCAGAACTGGACAAAAGACTCCAGATGAGGCCTCACCAGGGCAGAGTAGAAGGAGAGCAGAACTTCCCTTGACCTGCTGGCCACACTCTTCTTGATGCATTCCAGGATGCCATTGGCCTTCTTGGCCATGAGGGCACATTAATTTTAGTTCAGAACTTTGAATAAGGACAGTGATAATCTTTTTCTGTGCTGAGTGGGCTTCTTCAGAAAATGTTTTTACGTGCTAAATGTGAAATAGTCCATTTCCACAACAGTGTGCTTAGAAGGGGAAGAAGTGGTTAAGGGCTTAGAAGTGGTTAACACAGCTGTGTTTGTCTGTGAATAAAGTAGGTAATCGTATAATTTAGGGTTATTTATCACTTAACTTGTATGACACTGGGCAGGTACTGAAAAAAGGCTTTCTCCTAGATTGAGTGGTTTACTCTCATAAGCTCACCAAATGCAGAACTTCAAAGATAGAACAAACATGTTCTGTGAAGAATGATGACAGGATCAGCTCATAAAGTTTTTAAAAAATCATGCTGCAAATCTTAGTCATGTAGTGTCTCAGCACATTCCACGAGTGAGTAAAAGTAATTTTAAAAGAAAATATAGGCTCACAATTTTAAAGAGTAAGACTGGGCAAAGGGACATGGATAACTTCAGCTTTCTATATTTCAAAGCAATGTTATCATAAGAGAAGAGTTTGAATGTGGAAATATGAAAATGGGCATCTGTTGATATGAGAAGTGTCAGGACACAGAAGCTTAAAACATCTGATTTGTCTTGATTTTTTTCCTTTCCTCCTGAGGAAAAAAAAAAAAAGAAAGCAATAAGTATCTTCTCATCCAGTATTTCTAAGATTTTAGGGCTTGGGAAGTCCTTGTGTTAAGAATCCAGCTGATAATAGTAATGTTTCACTGGGAATGTAATAGTACTCTTTTGCTAGAGGCAACTGGAAAATAAACTTCCCAAGTCAAATAAAAGTATCCTTTTTTTTAATTATCTGGAATGCACATATGTAACACATAGAAAAAAGGTATGTAGATGAACTTTGTAACTACAAAGATGCCTATAAAACTGCTCCTGTCTGTGTTGTGAGGTGTGCTTCCATCCAGCCTGTCAGAAGGGAAGAGCTACCTGTGATGGGGTGGGAAAGCTCCTGCTCCACAACTTCCAGTTCTGTGCAGGCAGAAACTCATGTTTCACAGGAGAGCAGCAACATCAATCAGCAGCTCTGATTATCATGAATAATAAAAAAGCAAGCCCTGGCAGAAGAATTCTGAAGATATCATTAGCTTCTCAGTGGTAGACTTGGGCCTTTGGCCAAGAGTACAAATTAGTATTAAAGGAGGAAATTTAATCTGTTTTTACATTTCTTACATAGCATCATAATAATTACAATATCTTTCTTCTCTTAAAAAAAAAAAGCAAACAACCAAAACTTAAAAAACATAGTAATTTCTAACATCTAGTACTGACATACCACTCCTAGTAACTATTAATCAGCTTCAACTCAATAACAAATCCAGGTTTTAACAGCAACTTTTGTCCATAATGTTCCTCTTTCCTCTGTTCTGTCCTGACCCACTCCACTGAAATTCACAGAAGTGATCAACAGATCACAAGCCATTTCTTAGGCAAAGGTAGCCCATTAGTTTTTCTTGTGAAAGATGTGATAGATTTGAAATGAAGAGAATCTTTATGCTAAAAGACGGTTACAATTTGAAGCGTTTTTTTTTTTAAATAAAGAGGATGACCAAGAAACCAACGTGGTAAGAAAGTAACATTCACCATGACTTAGCATATAAATATTTGAAAAAATATTTTAATGTAAAAGCATTAGAACATCAGTCACCTCAAAGATCAAGTTATCAGCTGTATCCCTGAGTACTTTTCATCTTATTCACACTTCAAGATTTTTTATAATATGTATATTTCTCAGACATCTTTTTACAGAACTGTAGACCACTTATTCTTGCTAATGAGAGCGTTGGCTCTGTACTACCTCAACTGTCTGAGTATGTTCTCAAAAATGCAAATAATTTCTGTATGGCGGCTACTTGGATTTTTACTCACTTTATGATAATAATATTAAAGGCTGTTTGTGTGTACACTTATATACACAGATAAGTCCGTGTAAATCAAGTAACCACCTGATCATGTGAAAAGTCTATACACATAACTATATCTTATATCTTCTTTTGACTGTGAAAATGGAAGGAAAAATTATTTACAGATTGATTTCTTTATGAATGTGAACACATGGTCTTGTGAAAATATTTTTTTTAGTATCTTCATGCTGCTTTGCAGGGAATAAATTACTTAAAATAAATGGCAAAAATATCTCTAGAAAAAGCATGAAATACATATCTGAATTCACATGAATTATAGTAATAGTAATAATAATAATACTATTGTAGATGTATATAATGCCTATGACTCATAAGGACTGAGACTGTGTTTTAACGTGCTTTTTTGAGGAATTCATCAACATTGGTTCTATTCCTGAAGGGAGCCTTTGGGTGCCAATGTAACAAGAATTCAACCCTATTTTTTTTTTAAATATTCTTACTCTCCTGTGGTCTTGCCAAGGGAGAGCTGTTTTACTTGCAGCTCAGACTTCTTGCAAGATGAAGACTGATCAGGAAACATGGTAATTCAGCACATCCATTAGGCACTACAGTGCTATCTTCAGCACAGTCTTGTCAAGGTATCTTTGTCTGAGTTGATCAACAGTTATAAGTCTGCTCAATTTTCTATCTCCTTCCTCCACTCATCATCAGTTCCAGGCTTGGTATCCAAACGCCTGTAAAAACTGGAACTACAAGGTCACAACTGTAAATGTAGATAGAGTAAAAATATCTGTTACTGACATTTAATATAGAGGTAAAATCAAGGTTTAATTTACATTAAATTGAGTAATTTGCTTTAGTTACATATTGGGAAATTGTTATCAACATTTTCCAGAACTCATTCAAACTGAGGAGGCGCAGTTAACTCTCTTCAGTGAGGTCACCCAAGTCCCAGATACAGCTCCATCACATCTCCTTCCTCTTAGCTGTTTTCAAGAACAAATCAAGCATTTGGAACAAACCAGGCCACCATCCGTAGGAAGTGTTTCCAGGCTCTTTTCCAGAAAGGGTGATGTTCCCTTCCATAGCCTCTTCCTTATGTTAGCCTGGAACATTCTGATAAGAAATGTACTTTGCATGGGAGATAAGGAACAATATTTGCCCTCATCTCCTCTGTGGTTAACCTTTGTCATTCAAGGATTATCAGCAGCTGAACTCCAGACACTTTCCTTTTCCCCTTGCTACTTTTAGGACTGTGGGTTATAATTCATCTGATTCTGTTGCTTTGTCAACTTTTAATCATTCTAATTACCTAATTATCTACTCTAATGAAATGATAAAGCCTTTAACAGTTCAATCTTCCTTCTCCCTGAAGGAAATTCTATCTCATCCTCTGGGATGTTACCTTCTTTGTTTAAATATGAAGACAGAGAAATTATTTCAAGGCTGGGCATCACTGCTAGCTTTGCCTATTTAAACATTCTTTCTTTGCTCATTGTTTGTTTTTTATATTGTAGTCAGTCTTTAGCCTTTGTTTACAGATTATTTTTTAAAAACTTCCTTAACAATAAATGACAGTAGAGAGAAACAAACATTGCATAAAATCTAAAAACTCTTCCCAAATCAGGGAGAAAATCCAGATTTTGCCAACACCAAAGGTGACTGTTCATAACAGTGGACTGCATTTTGACTCACTGAAGCATACTTGCTTTCTGCAAGATCACTTCAGCATATGAAGTATGGAATGAGGCATCAATCCATGAAATTATATTATGTGGGTTTCATTTACCTCAGGCCAAGGAAAGAAGTGAACTTGTTCACTTCTCCACTGACAATAAATACTCCAGATTTGCAGCTGCTCTATATTATACTGCTTTTTGTTTGTTTGTTTGTTTGTTTGTTTGTTTGTTAACTGTGTTTCAGAAGAAGGAGTATTTTGTGAAAATGACGAGTATGCTTTCAACAGAGATTTTGTATGGGCTGAGATAGCTGACTGCAGTGACAAGGGAGGTATCAGATCTACAGTCATTTGCTTTGTTTCCCAGCTGACTGCCTCAGGGTGGCCGCACACTGGACAGGCTACAGGATATGTTTTCCTGTCCAGTCCACTGCTTGGTTTGAATCTGAATTGCTCAAGTGCCATGTGCTGTCTTATTCTGTAATGAATGCTTTTGCATGTCTTTTCTCTTGTCCCCAGCTGATCTGACCGAAGAGGGTCCATGTGATACTGCTGTGCTGCAGGGACGGTGCTATAGCTAGCGCAAGTTTTTTCACAGTTTGCTTGCTGAAGGTACATTTTACCTACTGAACACATGAAGTCACAGAGAGTACCTCACTTCTACATTAGCAAACTGCCAAAGAGATAAGCACCTACTCTCTTGGAGAAAGACTGTAAGCGACATGGGAAATGATTCAGTTCCATCCTTGGTTGAAAGTGTGTGAGTAGATAAAAATCACCCCAAAGCAGTATTTTAACACAGAGAGTAACCGTGTAAAAGAATTCAGAGAGAAAGATCTGTGAGAAGGAGGACAAAGGAAACAAGGAAACAAGAGAACAAGGCACTTTGCTGTGAGTAGCAGAATCAGCCCAGGAGAAGAGCAGGGGAAAAAAACTACTACACATGAGGCTTGTGAAGAGCAAAAAAGAATGGAGTTCTGCCTTTTTAAAAAGGAGGGTCAAGACTTGAGAAAGCATTCAAAGGAGCATGAAGCAGGTTAAGAAGAAAGAAGTAGTGAGAGAAAAGGGGGAACTCCGAAAACTTTTTTGCAAAACATACAGTAATTTTATGTCCTTCACTATTTCCCCAGGAGGAATGATACAGGCATAACTTAAGCCTTTTATAGGTGCAACTCCATTCAAGTCAGTTCCTTTCTTATTATTTCAGATTTGAATACTGTACCTCTTCAGGCTTGCAGGCAGTCAGAGACCTCCTATTTGTACAGTGTCCTCATACACTTTGATTCATAGGGCATAGGACTTTATGTCACTTTTCTATTCTTAGAATCTAATTTATATGACTTCAGAAACATACTCCGTCATCTCCATTAAGTCCATCCTGGTTGTCTGCTATTACAAATTCTTTTCTTCTTTAAGGTAGTCAGGTTTCTGATTTCACTTTATAGGAAGTGTGCTGCCATTCCACTTGCAGCTGTGTCTCCACCCACACAGGAATTATTTCCTATTCTGGAATAATATTTCACTAAAAATCTCCTGAAAATTCTCAGAAATAAGAGATAGTCACAAGAGATCTCTTCTACCCCATTACAATTTTTAATTCTATATTTGAAGTTGAAATGCACAGTAAATCAGATGAAAACAAATATTTTTACTTTTAAATTATTTGATGGATGCATTCAGGCTAACAATAATGACACTTCACGTAGACCAACCTCTCTCTGTTGAACATGCATCCCTTGAGGTAAAAGTAATGCAACAATAACATTCTGATTTGGTGGCACTGTCTGCATTATTAAACTTCATAAAACTTAATAAGAGTTCATTCAGTCTCAGTTGTATTTTTTCCAGAGTTTGAGGCAATTTAACACCTAAATCAAAATGAAGTTAAAAAGGAGTGATTAATTTAGAGATCTCCCTTGTGCCTCATACTACAAAACATATGACTGAGAGCTNTGCATCCCTTGAGGTAAAAGTAATGCAACAATAACATTCTGATTTGGTGGCACTGTCTGCATTATTAAACTTCATAAAACTTAATAAGAGTTCATTCAGTCTCAGTTGTATTTTTTCCAGAGTTTGAGGCAATTTAACACCTAAATCAAAATGAAGTTAAAAAGGAGTGATTAATTTAGAGATCTCCCTTGTGCCTCATACTACAAAACATATGACTGAGAGCTCTGACCCACAGAAAAAAATGGCAAAGAATATTCTGAGATACAGTTGTGATTGAAGTAATATTTTCATAAATACTGTATTTTAGGTTCCTTCTAGATAAAAATTCAAAATTACAAAATTTTACAAAAAAAAAAAGTCTCTTTTTAAAAAAAAATCTGATTTGTAGCAGAAAATAAATATTTTCAGCAAGTCCTACAAAAACTCTCTTAGGTTCTGTTTTGGGTTAAGAATGGTCTAGACATGATATGTCCTCTTGGAACTCAGGTTCTGTATACACGCATGAAATAATAAAAATATTTTGGAATAAAAAGAATGTTGAATTTAGCTGATAGCCACAAAAGTGCAGCTGTACTGCTCCAGTATTCTGCATTGCCAAGGACATTCAAACCAACAAATTTTCCATAGATAAGTGACTAAAATTTAGAATTTTGCATATATTATTTGATAAATTCCAAAATATCCTTTTATACAGGGGAAGCTATGCAGGTATTTACCTAATTAGCATGACTTGTTGGAAATCAGGTGAAAAAACAAGTGGTAGGTATGAGATCTGATCAAACATGTAGATATGCATTTCTGCAAAAAAAAATGTCTGTAAGATGATACTTCCTTTGCCAGAATAAGGAAGCGTCACCCCTGTTCTCATCTCTGTTCCAACAGCAAGTTCTTAAATTCTGAGAAATTTGGTTTTTTCTTGATTGAACTTTCTTCAAGGTAAGAAATGGAAATGAAAAATATACACACAGGTTTCAGTTTCAGTGCCAGTGATTTTGAGTTCAAATAGAATCATAGAATCATAGAATCAATTCAGCTGAAAGAGACCTTTGAGGTCATTGAGTCCAGCCTTTGATCAATCCCTATTAACCATTAGGCCATTTCCCTACGTGCAACATCCAGCCATCTCTTAAATACCTCCAGCGACAGTGACTTCACCACCTTCACCATTTCCAATGCCTGACAGCCCTTTCAGGAAAGAAATTCATCCTCATATTCAGCCTGGATCTCCCCTGGTGCAACTTGAGGCCATTTCCTCTTGTTCTATTGCTTGTCACTAGGGAGAACAGACCGACCCCTCCTTGGTATAACTTCCTTTCAGGTAGTTGCAGAAAGTAATAAGGTCTCCCCTGAGCCCCAGGCTAAACCGCCCCAGATCCCTCAGGCTTTCCTCATAGGAGACGTGCTCCAAATTCTTTACTACCTTGGTAGCCCACCTCTGGATCTTCTCCAGCACTTCAATGTCCTTGTAGAGAGGGGCCCAAAACTGGACACAGTATTTGAAGTGTGGCCTCACCAAAGCTGAGTACAGGGGAATGATCACCTCCCTGCTCCTGCTGACAACACTGTTCCTGATAAAGGTGATGTTCAGCCACTGTCAATCAGCATTCCCAGGTCCTTCTGTGCCTAGAAGCTTTCCAGCCACTCCTCTCCAAGCCTGTAGCGCTGATGGGGGTTGCTGTAGCCCAAGTGCAGGACCCAGCCACTTGGCCTTATTGAAACTCATGTCATTGGCCTTGGTCCAGCCATCCAGGCTATCTAGATCTCTCTGTCGATTGACATTCCACCCAGCGTGGTGCCATCTGCAAACTTACTAAGGATGCACTTTGTCTCCTCACCTAGATCATGAAAGATGTTAAACCAGAGTGGCCCCAGTACTAAGCCCTAGGGGACAACATTTATGACTGGCTGCCAACTGGATTTAATTCCATTGACCACGACTCCTTAGACCAGGCCATCTAACCAGTTTTTTACTCAGGAAATTGTGTGCCCATCCAAGCCAAGAA
>WBNH01004703.1:0-33207 GCA_013401255.1 Urocolius indicus | reverse complement strand
TGGACCATACACATCATATATATATATCATGGCTATCATCACCATACCTTGGAGTTGTCACCATCCTCTACAATTCCTACAGGTAAACAATACTGGCTAACATTGTGAACCCAAGCCCATTGTCAAGCCCAAGATTTAGCATCAATCCCACTCACCAAACACCAAACTACAATTACCATCAAAACACATGACATCCGTTTTTTTCGCTGCCAGCTTTTACAGCCTTGGTCATGTCCAGCTTCCCAAATCTGGCTTTCTGCTGGTAGCAGGGGCTCTCGCTCATCCTTCGGCTCCATTTGTTGCCTGGTTTTTGGTGGATCGGTCCCAAGCTCTCCAGGACGCCCCACCAGCCATTCCTACAAGAGATACTTATAAGAGGGTAATTTTCCCTACCGGCATATTTGTACAGGTATTTATACAGATCCCACTCCTCATCAGAGTCATCCAAATCAGTATCTGAGTCAGTGTAAATCCTATAAACCGAATCTTGTCTTTCTCCCTTCCCTACACGCATTGCCTGCCCCCCCACCCATCTCGGGCCAGTGCCACAGATGTGGCACTCAGCCTTGGTCCTGGGTGGAGCCGAGCCAAGGAGGGTGGGGACGAGACATTCTTTCTCCTCCCAGGAGGTGGCTCATCCCTCAGACCCTCCCTCAACCCAGACCGCGTGACATTTCTTTTCCTCGCACGAGGCGACTCATCCCTCAGCCCCTCCTTCGACCGGGTCCGCCCCTTATCCTTGTTAGGCAAAGTCTGTGCCGCACCGCCGCTCCCTTGGCCTGGCCGGCGTGCCCCCTCTGCACACCGCGATCTGCCCCCGTAAGGCGAGGAGAGCCCAGCCACAGCCCCCCCAGTTCCGAGGCCCGAGCCCTCCCCCGTGTCTGCCCGACATCTGGCGAAGGGCCCCCGGCCACAGCCCGCAGCCCACGCCCCTTCCACCTTGACTGGAAAAGAAGGGTTCCCACCGCCATCCCTGACATAAGGCAGCGGCACCAAAGGCTACAGAACCGGGCAAAGGGATTGCCCCTGTCCCTCCACACCTGTCCCTCTCCCCCCTGCCCCCCTTTTCTAATTGTTTTGGGGCGGGACTGGGGCCCTCATCCGGGGACTCCTCTGCCCCCAGTTCAGTCTGGCAGGTGGCAGGGACACCTGTCTCGGGGGGCTGCAGAAGTAGGGACCATGCAGCCACCCAGGTGTCCTGCTCCTCCCACGACCTATAGAGCGCTAATTTAACCTTACCCCAAGCTTTGAGCACTTTAGCGTTCTTCCCTCCCCTCGCCTGCTCTGCAAGAACTGTGGAGCACTTTCCCGAGGTGGCTGGGCGAAGCACGTCAGCAGGACGGGCAATCGCCCCGAGCCTCAGTAGGGCCGACATCGGCACCTCAGGGTCCTTAACATTACACGCAATTCCGATACGACTCTTCACCAGCGCTTCCATCCTGGTGGATCCCGGAAGCGTCCTTCCCACTGTCCTCAGTCCTGCTGGGATCAGCCGCCGCACCACGAATCACGTCGGGGTCACCACTTGTCGCCTTCTTCCGGCGACCGACCTCTGGCAGCTGGCCGGCACGATGATCAAACCCAGACCATTGGGCCACTGACACCAATGTAGTGGATGACAAAATGGCGTTTATTAAACAGTAACACTCCCTTATATAGGGGCTAACAAGTACCGCCCTTCATGGGCAGATCCTGCCTTATCAGCTATGCAACGTTACCTTACTTGGCTATATTCCTGGGCCAATCCTCACTCACCGTACAACCCGAAATCTTCTGCAGCGCCTAGCTACTCGACGCCTGCGCACTGGCCCTGCTAACCGCAACACTTGCATTCATTTTTTTTTTAACCTTAAGTCTGTTGATTCTAGTAGCAAATATAACAACACAATCTAAAATGCCTACCTTCAAGAGGCCTATTAAAAACTAAAGAAGGGAAAGAAAGAATATACACATTAAAAAAGAAATATATAATATTATAATTGACCAACTGGATCAAGCTATTCACAAAAATGACAATACAATCTGGTACATACTGGAATATATTTTTTTGAGTTGTCCTGGCTTTAATGGGAATAGTATTAGTTTTTGAGTCAATGAGCAGTTACACCAGGCATCGTTCATTTTCTGTATTGCTTTACTGCTGCTATGGCTGTTTGTTCTCTCCTTGTGCTGTTGTATTAAACTATCTTTATCTCAACCTACAAAGTTTACCTTTTCCTTCTGATTCTCCTTGCCATTGTGCTGAGGTGGGGGGCAGTGTGTGAGAGATGACATGGTTTCGTTTTTGCAGCTGGTTTTAAACCATGACAATGGTATAGAGTAGAAAAAATATATGTACTCTCAGTACATTGTGAAAATGTAGGGAGCTAATATGAGGACTATAAGTCAGAAGTTCAATTCTCTCCTCTCATTTTTTATGTAAACCTTAAATCACTGAAATTATGCCACTTAAAACCAGGAAGACAAATAACAAAAAAAAAGACCCCAAATATATATCATGTCGAAGACTAAATACTGTCTTCTCTAACCACACAGGTATCTGTAGAGCTGTCTGGTACTCAGGATGCGACCCACAGGAATTTGTCAAACTGATGATAGCAGCAACACATTTGAAAAGAAAGCAATAGTGTCATGTGTTTCCTCCTGTCAAATTTTCTACCTTTGTAAATCTTTTAATCCAGCTAGAATGATTTCTGTGGATAATCTTTCTTCTAAAATGTTTGCATTTTGAAACATTACCTAAACAGTACTGACATCTGACAAAATTCTCCCTGATGAGGTCTCATTTGATAAGGAACTCTCAAATATTAACTCATAAAGATCCCTCTCACATTTATGCCCAAAGCTTGTCCACTCTCATAATGGTAAAATTAAATAGCACTAAACATAGCAACACATAACACTACTCAAATTGTTTTCATCTTATTCTCACTTTTAAATCATAAAACATTCTGCAAAGAAAGCTTGTTTCCAAACAAGAGAAGTTAGAATGCAAGCTGATGCGCCTTGTACAGTTAAAGTAGCAGCCAAGATTTAAAACATACTCTTGAGAAAAACATTAGTGCCACAGTCTTCATTTATGGCCAGAATTCATAACCATAGTTCCCAAATCCAGGACAATGTCTCATTCAGAGCAGTAAAAAGCCATTTGCAGTGAAGCAATGAGCAACTACTAACCTCACTTAATGAGTTCTTGTAAGGTATGAAAACTGATCATCCAACAGGACCATGTTATTGATGATAAAAAAAAGAGACTTATTTATAAGCATACATGTGTTTCGGTAGGTGAAGAGAGAACTAAACAAGAAAACTTACAACCAGGTGTATATTGGAAAACTATAAACAAAAAGGCAGCATACAAGGGTTTATGAGGCACAAAGGACTGTGACTTGAAAGAAAGGAGTGAAGTAAAAGACTTTACATCTCAGAAGAAGAAATTAAACTTTTAACACAAAGATCAACTGTGGGGACATTTATACTGCATACAAAAAAACAAACAAACAAACAAAAATTCTAAAGAAAAAGCAAACAGAGAAAGCAAACAAAAAAGCCCTAAACAAACACCCCAAAACTTCTTGTGTAAGAAAACTAATAGAAATCAGGAAAAAAAAGTGTCTTCAATTTCACAGTCTTCAGCTGTCTTTGCATACATTACTTCTAATCTCAGCAGACACAATTCTGGATACAGCTGGTGATACTGATAGGATGCAGTGGGCAGATGCTGCTTCTGCTAGTGTGAAGGGGGCAATAACCTAGTGATGTCAAGATGTTGGCTCCATCTATCTAGTTGTTTGTCTAACAGCCAGGAAGAATACCTAGCTTGATAAGGATCACCCAAGTCCTACTGATGGCAGAAGTAGGTTTACGTGCATGGCACTACCAGAAAATCAGATTTGATTTGCTGCCTTGGTTGAGGCTGAAGTTCCTAGCTGTAGGACTGCCCTGCAGGTATCCCTGGACAACATCAGTTACATGAATTATGAACTCTGTTGTGACTTTCCTTATTTCTTGATCTTTTTCACTGTCCTTATACCTCTATACCTCTGTGCTAGCCTCCTCTCAGACAAGCTAATTGTTTTCCAACTCAATGGTTTTCTTACAGCTATGTTTAAATTGGATAGTTCCAATATCTTTACCTGGATAATTGCAGCCTTATATGGTATTATTGGTAGGTTAACTCAGATATTTCTGAGGGTTCCCTTTCAATATTTTGTTCAGTAGAAGGTCCCCAAGGGTCCCCTTCAATTATATGCAAGATCTAGTTGTTTCTCACATAACTCCCTCTTAACTACTGTAACTTCTGTCAGCTTCTTTTATTGTTATCTCTCACATCCAGCAATTCCTCACTTCAAGTCCAATAGTTTTCCAGTTCCTGTTCAGTCAACCTCAGACCAGAGGCCTACAGCAGCCAACTCAGTTGCCTATGGCCCTAACAGTAGTCCCCATAGCCTACTTGCCTGCCCAGTGTATCTCCCCTTTATTTCATCTATGTGATCTGATCTAGTGGAGAGCAGAGAAAATGAAGCATGCAGGGCTTTGTCACTGATTCTCTATACCATCTTCTGCAACGTACTTAGTCTCCTTGAGCCCCAACTCATCTGTTGATCAAGACGGAATAAGTAATATGACATTTTTTGATAGCCAAATGTGTTTTGAATTTCAATGTATTCTTTTTTAGACTGTTATTGCCACTCTTTAGAAAAAGATGGTCACATATATATGAAGTGATAAAAAAATCTAAATAATTCCTTTATTTTAGCATTCCTGTCAAGCATGAGAGTTTCTGTATAGTAGTGCAAGAGCTTGTAGTACCATAAATTGGTTTAATGTAGTATCAGTAATCTGTTTATGGTACTTTATTTGTTTACCTATTGTGCTTATTCTGAAGAGCTAGACTACAGTAAGTTTTAAAATATATAACAATTTTTGAACAAACGTGAACTATGGTTGACAAGTGTATAGTACAATATATGGTACATTTTCAGTATGTTTTTTTTACTGATTCACAGAACTCCAAGTTTTTTACAAGTGGTTTCCCAACCACAATGACATAAATTAATGAAATCTCACTTTTGTTATTTCTAATTGACAGCAACTATTGTCTTGTGCCTTCTGTTGTACAACTGATCTGTCAGTCAATGGAGAAGAAAAAAATACCACCATCCTCTCTTTCTGACTGCGCACTTTTACATATTTGTGTTTGGTTTTATCTCTAATTTTAATCTTCTAATTTTAAATACTAGGTTCAGCAATTTATTTGGCTTCTGGTACTATTCAGGACACAGATTTAGTCTCTGTAATGACCCTTGTACCTGTCAACAGACTGAAGAGTTGAGAGAAAAGTAAAGTACCTTTTAAAGTACTATCTTTGCTAAAAGCCATGTTTGTTTTGGATGAGATGTGTCATATATCTTGTGTGCAGCAATGTCTGTCTGATGTCTTGTCACATTACTTCTTCCATCATGTGTCACATTATGTAAGGTCATGCCACTTTTGCTAACAGTAAGGTACAAAGCACTAGAACAGCAGTGAACTGCTTTCTAGAGACACCTTTACACTTCATGCTTTCTCTGTCAAGGAAGAGTAAATCAAGAGCTGCAACACCAAACTACCAAGACATCTGAAGAAAAGGAAGTAAATTAGCAGATGCTCCAAGGATAACAGTCGATAGACCATGTTAAATGTGTTTTAGAGCTCACTACTACATTCCTTACATAACCTAACCTCCCATTAAAAGAAAATGAAAGTTTACACAAACTAAAGGAAGAGACAGTGCCTCATCTAATGAGTTTAAAATTTGCAGCTCTTATTTCTGCATTCAGAGCTTCAAGTACCACATCTCAGATTACTGCAGTCTAGATAGATTATGTATTTCTTTTATCTCTACAATTGCTCTGGGACTAAATGCATTGAAAATAGTAGTCCTATGAGTAAGAGAGGCATTGGAGGAGAATGAAGCATGACTTTTCTTCCTATTTGCATTTCAACCACGCAACTACTTTTCCAGAAGTACAAATAGTAACAGTACCAAAACTATTAAGTGGTATTCAAAGCAGAAAGAAAAATCTTAAAAGAGACCAGTTGTTTTGGGTCAATGCCATGGATGTAGAAAAAATTTGTTCCTACATCCATGATCCATCTAGCCATCATGCAACACGAACAAATAATTCTGTTATTTGAGTTGTATTATTTTCCAGCAGTACATTTGGCATCTTTCCTTTGTAATTACCTGGAATTTTCATTCTACCATAGTGTCCTTTGTAGGAAATCTCTAGAATCTTCTCTGTGATCCATGGCTAAAAGCATTAAAACAGCAATTGCTGGAGTTTTACTGGTGTTGTGTACAAAGAAAAATGTTAACTGAATTATCTCAGTTGTTCAGTCTGAGAATATTCCCAATGGTTATGATTGGCTAACCACCAGTCTTTTTGTAGGTAATTGCATCTAGGGAAAACAAATCCCAGGCACTAATACACAGGAAGCCAGCTGACTGGAGAGCAGCTCTGCAGAGAAGGAGATTGAGGTCCTGCTAGACAACAAGTTGACCATGAGCCAGTAATGCATCCTGGTGGCAAAAAAGGACCAGCAGCTCCCTAGGCTGCATTAGGAGAAGCGTTGCAAGCAGGCTAAGGGGAGGTGATTCTTTGCCTCTATTCTGCACTGAAAAGGCCATATCTGGAGTATTGTGTTCAGTTCTGAATTCCTCAGTGCAAAAAAAACAGAGAATTACTGGAGCATCTCCAGTATAAGGCCACAAAGATGATTTATAGGTTAGGATGTCTTTCATATGAGGAAAGACTGAGAGAATTGAGATTGTTCAGTTTGGAGAAAAGAAGACTCAAGTGGAATCTTACCTCTGGTGTAAACACGTGATAGGGGGGATATGAAGTAGAGGAAGCCAGACTCTCCTTGGTTGTGTCTCATTAATAGGACAAGAGTCAATAGGCACACATTGAAAACAAGAAAACCCCTCCTGAACACAAGAAAGCTTGTTTTTAAAATTTGTTTGTTTATTGTGAGGGTGATCAAGCACTCAAACAGGTTGTCCAGAGAAGCTGTGGAGTTTCTGTTCATGCAGACATCCTTGGATCTGGGAAAACCTGACTGGACATGGTTCTGAGCAACCTGCTCTTGTTGACTTTTTTAAATGTGAGGAATTGTGGAGTAATGATCTCAAAGGTTGTTTCCAACATCAACTGTTCTATGTTTCTGTGACTTTCATGTGGTAGTCATTTTACTTATATGTTGCATTCTTTCCAGGCTATACTATAATCACACTGGCAGTTTACTGCTGAGATTGTTTCCTCAATGATTTTTAATGAGAAGAAAAAGACAATAGAGGAAGCAAAAACATTTAAATAAGTCCTAACAAAGCAGTGAACACAGTCAGGCTGAACTCTTGCTTGAAAGTTTATTAGAGCTTCCAGTGCTCATATTGGCATCTGCTCATGATATAACACATAGCTGCAGCTAAAGTTGTTCAAATCTGACTGTCATATAGTAAGAGTAGTGTATGAGTTGGTAGATCCCATCACCTTTAGCTGCATCAGCACAGTCAGAGCTGTGAAAGGCTACTGGGGTAACATGAAACAGCTGTTTAACTATAGCACAGGACAGAGGCTGACAAAATTGTAGATTTCACACTATCGTAAGGATGAACAAAAGTGAAGATGAAATATATAGTTCATATAGATCATGTGAATCATGAAATCATGTTTCCTTGTTACCCTAGTGAGAAAGGGAGTTTATAAAGTGTAACTAAATCTACTGAACTGCCTTTCTCCAGAAAACACTGATAGGATTTGTGAGGTAGAAATATATGATTCAGAGAAGGGTATTGTGTATGATTCCACCAGGGCTTTTTTTAAGAAAAGTATATAAATAGATGTCTACATTGGATTCAATTATAATGCATGTTTCTGAAGAGGCAGAGGGTATGGAGCTGACCAAATATTCTCCAGGCATACGCTGGCTGCCAGGTGTTGACCCTCTCTTTCTTGTGTTATTGAAAGTGTGCCTGTCTCAAGACTAAAAAAAGAAGTAAAACAAAACTTGAAGACTGTTTGTACAGAAAAGTGAAGAATGGGATGTGACATATTTATCCTGAGACAGGAGATAGTGAGAGTGGCGTGTGATAGGACATTCATTGCAAACATGAATAAAACTTTCCTCCCCTTTCTTCTTACAGATTTTAAACAATTACTGTTATGCAAAATTCAGAAAGACTCTGGAAAATAGAAGTCAGCACACAGTTTTTCTCTCATGTGATTGATTTAACACTGAGCCTTAAACTTTAGTTTTCTATGTGTTGTTCCTCTGCTCATGTTCCCTGTATGCTGATTTCAGTTCTTGTCCTATTTAGAAGACAAACCTTCCAAAGGTAGACTGTTTTCCAGCAGTGTCTAACTCTGTTAGAATGGACTCAGGAGGCTATGTGAATTGCAATAAAACACAATAAATAACAACAAGAATAGCTAGCAGAATTACTTGCTATGGACTTGGAAAATGCTAAACACCTAGTCCTGAATATGAGAAGTTTCTTTCCACAACCACAAATCATTGTCTGTTGCTGACTAATTTTCGTTGGAAACATAAAGACTATTAAAGTTAAAAAAAATTAAAAAAAAAAAAAAGGAAAAAAAAATGTTTAATATATGAACTCCACATTTTCTTAAACAGATAATCCAAATGCATCACTTCAAAAAAATCAGTCTTCTAAAAAATGAATTATTTTGCACTGAAAACACAGTACAGTAATATGCAGACTATAACTTCCTTCACACTGAAAAATAATCATCTAAATTCATTACTGAAAATAATGTTTTATCATACTCTAACTGGATTTTAATTAAATATTGCTTTAATGACATTTTTATGAGAAACACTAAAAGTAGCTCAATATTTGCCATTGGTTATTTTCTTAATAAAACTGTTGTAGACAGCTTTAATCTTTTTTAAATGTCACACATTATAAACCAAAAATTTCCCATTTAAGCCATCTAAACTATATACATGGAATATCTAAACCTAGGAGCTGCCTGACAGATTTTGAATTACCTTTGTATCTTAGCAAGTATTTGAGGAAACAAGAATAAAATGTCTATTTCTTTTCACCAAATGGAGTCTTTGTGTAAGTGGATACAAGCAAATATATAGATATGTATATATTTATATGTATAAATGTGGATGTGTGTGTGTATAAAAAGAGATATATATATATATACACACTGTCTCCAGAGGTGTGACTAATAATCTCATCAAGGCAGCTCAAAGTGCATCATGTCTTTCTTGTCTTTGCAGCTCCATTGGAAACAAGAAGCTAATTCTGTAAAAATCCATTGACTGCACTGGGAACAGGGTTCTGCTTTTGTTTTCTTATATAGTACCTAAAACTGCTATGTTTTTTGCATTGGCACTCTGTTCATTCTTTTCTCATTGATGTTTCTGTGTTACTTTTGCAGTCAAGGACATGCACCTTAAAAATCATGCACATTTCATGTACTTGACTGAGACAAAAAAAAATCCTCTTATATGTTTAATTGCATTAAATAAGGCCTTATTTATGTTTACTTTCAGTGCTTCAAAACAGAAGTTTTATGACATTTGTGAATATTGTTCAGATTTTTTTGTAAACCAAAGAGCATTAAAAGAGAAAGAGAACATTTGTGACTGCCTAAGATACAAACTCCATGTTTTCTTAACCAGATAAACCAAATGCATGTCTTCAGAAAATCAGTCTAATAACATGAAAAAAATGAATTTTTTAAAAGAATTTCCTCAAGATCCTATTCAGGTCAGTATCAATATTTCACTCACCGAACTCATTCACTCTATTATTATTATTGCAGTAACACACTTGGAACGATACAATACAGAAGCTTTAAAGAGGCCATCATATTTATTTTATGCATTAACTAGACATCTATGCATAGAAACTATTGTGCATACTCCTCTTAGATTATTTATTTTTGACACTCTTGTGATAGGGTTTGATTTTTCCATCTGCAGAAGTTTGGCCTCTGCAAGGTCTTTGGGGGTCCAGCATTCCCTTGGCAGTGGCTTCTCTTCTCACCTCCTGTTCCTGCTCAAATTGGAATTTGCCCAAATCATGCTATTTCTACAGCCAGTCACACCTTTAAGCAGGAGATATAGGGGTGTATTCATACATGCTATGGAGTGTGATAATTTAAAAATAAGGGGCAGAATAAACATATAGGCTATTATAAAGGTAGCAAATACTAGCAGTAAATGAACAATGCCTTAAATTCCCAGCCACATACTCTCATCATAACAACAGAGAGTGTGTATTTTGCACTCCTTTCATGCTGCCTCCACAGCAGATAGAAATTGTCAATGAAGCTAGTTGGGAACATTCAGTCAGAGGATTTTCTGATAGAACATGCTCTTCTTGCAAAATTGATTTTTTTAAAATTTATTTTGTGAACAAATATTCCATTTTTCCACTGGAAAAAATCAAACTGACAGGTCTCCAGGCTCCTCACCTGGAAGGTTTTCGTCAGCTACAGTTTCTGCAGGCAGAAAGTAAATTTGACAAGTGTTGGCCAGACAGACTGTCAGAGCTCTCTGTCTCCTCCAGGCAGGGCCACCTTTCCTCACTGTGCTGGTGGGAGGGCTGAGGACACAGAAAGCCTGAGTGCTCCTGCTTTAGCTGGCCTCCTGGAAAGTTGTTGCCACTATCATTGCGAGCAAGGAGTAGTACTGAGGAAACCTATTCAGGGTGGTTGAAGACAAGCTGTAATTTTGTTTCAGTTGAGGTGAAAAGCAATGGTATAGTTTGGTTTGGTTTTCCTAGACATGCTTTTTACATGTATATATTTCCTCTTTTCCTTTTTATTTTTCTTTTCTTGTTTTCTTTTCTTTTTAATGCAGGGCAAATGTTATTACACCACATGATATGCAATTATATTCTATTGTAAATTTCATAATATTATATGTATAATACACAATACATACTTATTTATATGTGTTTCTGTATTTAATTCTCTATGTACATGCATATATAAAACCTGCAATTTTTCACAATGTTAGGCTCCTTACCTCTTACAACCCCTGTTGTCCATCATGTTCAAGAGCAGAAAGTTATTGTCTTTAAACTTGTTACCAATCGTGGCATAAATAAAATGCAGGAAAATGGACTTTACATTGTTAGAGAATAAAGGAAATCTCTGTATTTGGGAACATGAGCAAAACTAAAATCTTCCTCATCAAATAAAATGGATTTCAATAGAGAATACCAGTGGTAAGGTACTGCCTAACTCATAGACTAATTCACATAGCTGCAAATAACTGTAACATTTATAAGCATGTAAACCTGTGTATAGACTAAAAGACTTGCTGATTTTCCACCTCTAAAACAGCTTCTTCAATTCTTTCAGTGAAAGCTGGCCAATTTTCCACTTCTATCCTGAGATGATCAATACTTCCTAAGTGAGCCACCTTTTGAAGTACCTTAGGACATATTTAGCTCCCTCTTTGATCTTTCCATGTCTCTTTTTAGATATAATAGATTTTACTCTACTGAGGCTTTATCCCACCAGCACCATTTTTGTTAGCCTTTAGCTGACTTTCCAGAAGATAAAAGCAAGTTAAAAGGATAATTTTCCTTAGCAACAGAATTAATAATGCACCCCTATTTTGGCGAGCATTAGACACCTTGGAACTCCTGAGAAATCCTCATAAACACTGGTTTTTGCAACATTTCCTTTTGTGGTTGTTCTTGAGGAACACACAAATCCAGACAAAGGAGTAGAGTTAAAGCATGTAATTTTTACAGTTCAGGATCCCTGTCCTGAGTAAAACTTTGTTCCTAGTTGTAAAAAAAAAAAAAAAAAAAATAGAAAAGTTATGATTCCGACAAGCAATATCTTCCCTATTTCTCTTTTTGTGCAGTTCCTCTACACTGCTATTCATCCATGTCCTGCTCTGTGTTCCTTCCCTCTCTGTCAAGCCTGTAAGCAACAGCTACAGGCAGACAAGATTACAACTTAAGCAGTTTTGAGGAAGAGGGTTACTGGATATCACCCATGGTACAGGATTTCTTTGTTGCAGACTCAATTCCCTTGCTACAACATATGGATACTATTTTCCCTTATGTCATGGTTTTTTGTGGAGCTGTTTCTGGTGATGAGGAAGGGACTGTAAAGATGGTTTCTGTAAGAAGTTCCTCAAAACTCTCCCCAGCTCTTAGTCAGACCCATGGGTGGATGTTGCACTTAAGAAAGTGGTCTAGTGGTTGATAGGGCTAAGACAAAGGCTGGATTTGATATCTTTAAGGTGTCTTCCAGTTGAAACGATTCTACGATTCTATGATTCAGAGGCTAAGCCAATTAGATGCCCCCACAATCACTTTTTCAGAAGGTGGCAAAAGAAGCAGATTCTTCATGTTCCTTCTTGCTCTTTTCCTCCTTCTTCTCCAGCTGGTAGTAGCGCGAGGAGCTGAAGAGAGAGAGAAGCAACAATGCAGACTCCAAGGTCAGTGAAGGAAGAGAGGAGGAGGTATGTTGGAGCAGAGACTGCCCTGCATCCTGTGGAGAGGACTGGTGAAGCTGAGATGTGTTTGTAGTTTGTAAAAGACGCTGTGCCAGGGACAGTGACTACGCCTAGAGGAGGCCATGTCCTGTGTGAGGGACCCTGTATTCACAGAAGCCATAGCTGCTGGGAAGAACCCACAGCAGAGAGGTTAGTTAAGGACTATGTCCTGTGGGAGGGACCCCGTATTGAAGCAGGGGGAGAATGTCAGGAGATATCCTCCTCTGAGAAAAGAGAAGCGGCAGAGCCTATCTGTGAGAGACTGACCACATCTCCCATTCCCTGCTGCTCTGAGCCGTTGAGGAGGGAGGAGGTAAGAGCAGTGAGCTGAGCCTGGGAAGAAAGGAGGGATAGCGGGGGGACATCTTAAAGTACTGGCTGTATTTCTCTCATAATCCTGCCTTGCTTTTGCCTTTTGTTCTGTTCTGTTTCTTGTAGAGTAAACTTTCTTACTTTCCTCTCTAAGTTAAGTACTGAAATCAGTTTTGTCCAGAACTGTAATGGGCAGTGAGCCCCCCTGCCTTTGTCTCAGTCCACAATGTCCTGAGATATCTTTTTTCTTCCCAACTCACTAGGTCCTCCACCATCTTGAGCCAGATGGAGACGGAGGAAGGACAGTGAGGAAGAGACTGTCATGGTGCTTCATTGCTGGCTAGGCAAAAGCATGACACCTTATCCTCTTGAGTTAAGCTCAGATATGGGTAAAGGAATGGCTGCAATCTGTCTCTGTATGATAAGGTGGCATCAGTGTGCCATGCACTCAAGAGGATATTTGCTGCATTCTTGAGATACCATTTGTCTCAAATTTCACCTATATCTCTGTCATATTGGAAGAGAATTTACACCATTAAGTCTTCCCTTGCCCTCTACTATAGACTGGACCAAAGCCCCTTGATGGGATGCTGATATTTATTAATATTTGTATTTTCTCTGGAGTATTCTTATGGCACTTGATATTGTGCAAAACCAACTCGATTTGTTTAAGCAGGCAGCTAGGAGATTTTGTTTGCTTGTTTTTCCTTCCTTTTTGAACCTAGAATAAATACAAGTATTCATAGAAAGATACCAACAAGAAAATCTCAATAGCTAAAACACTGAAAAAAAAAAAGTAGAACACTGCTTCAGATTTGGGAAGAAAAAAATTATTATTCTCCTCAATAAATTTTAGGAAGGCACACTCCAAAAAAGCAACCTGTGGAAAGTTGAACATTTGGTTTACTTTTCAGTGTACCTTTGAATAACCTTGTTAACAAGAAGAGACCAGAAAACAAAATGACTTATTTAGGCAGCACAAGAGTTATCCACAGTAAATGTGGGAGTCAACAGAGCTGCTGAAATAGAAGGTAATTCTTGAAATACTTTCCCTACTTTTTTACCTAATTCACAATCTGATATTTTTTATGTGTAAATGAGACAACATTAGATAGATAAACAGAAGAGGAGAAAGAAAAAGAATTGAGCTGAAACTCAATGCATCCATTTAGCATGCTGTTATTTTGTGTGTCAAGGAAGTGACCAAGACTTACAAGGTAGAGAAAGGAATCCTGAAAGAATTGATGAAATAATAATCAAGCTAACTCAATGTTAAAGGGGACCAAGAAATGTAAACTCTACTTCCCTCCTTATACTCAACCACAGCTTTGCATGAGAATCTCTCCTGGAAGTTTCCCAGTTCTCAAATTTGCTGCAAGGTTCTTGCAAATACCATCAGATAAAGGCTGCTGAGACCATACACTGATGTAGGACATGCCCTAAAAGTCCTGTTTGCCAGAGCAGGTCACCTTAACTGTCTAAATCTGCACTTGACTCATTGAGCAGCATGTTGTAATTTAAGGAAAGTTTCATGAAGACCTAATCTCAACATGAAATTTTCTGAATGTCAGCAGCACGTGGGTTTATTCTTTGTGCAAGTGCTTGTGTGTTTGTATGTGCATCATCCTCCACAAATTTGTAGAGGCTCATCTGCAGCATGGTTTTTACGTAGACTGAATTTTGTAGAATCAACTGTTGAACACCAACTGTATCTGAGATGTGCCTATTACCTCAGACTGATTTTAAGGCTAAAATTACAATCTATATATATACTGTTGATTTAGAACTAAGTTCCTTTTGTGAATGTCATTCTCTACAGAGAAGTATTGTGTGTACTCCAAGTATGTCACTGGTGTAAAGGGAGTTCACCTGCAAAAATTAGTAAGAAGAAACAGTCGATATGCAAGAAACCAGACCAGAGAAGCAGATTCAATTCAAAATGAAGACATCAAATACTGATGTCTAAAGGAATGTGCACGAAGGTGAGCTATGTGTCTAAGTTGCCACATAATCAATAAAGACACAGTCAATACAATCATTGTTTTTTAGGGGGAGATTCCTCTGACAAGCAGCCAGAGGTGTAATTCAGTTTTCTGCACACAGGCACAAACACCATTTGAGAAAGACTTTTACACGCAAAATATCCACCCAAGGCTGGCAGATAGAACACGACACTGACACTAGATCCATGGCCTTTGGAGTGGTGACTTGTGGCCGAGCAGAAAATCAAACACTCTTCAGTTATGATTAAATACATCTCTTCAAGCACTTGAATCATATGCTATATGTCTAGTATGCTGAATCGATATTTAGTCTCCTCATATCATATAGGTCAATTCTGGGATTCAACATCCTAAGCATAAGGTGTGAATTTATTTTAGGCACTGAAGAGTGTTTTAGCTGGCCTCCAGCTACTTCCCAGAAGTCCTTGTCATATCTGCCAGCCCAGCAATGGTGCTGTGAACACTTTAAAGGGAATTTTATATGGCACCAGGTGCCCATATTTGAGCAGCTTGTTACTTGTAATACCTCTTCCACTTCATAAGGTCTCCAGGATCAGATTAGCAATATGAACAACTTTTCTTTGTGAGAGGGTAGAGGAAATGTAGGAATCTATTTTCAATATTCTGTCTCCTTCTCATAGTTAAGTAAGTCTAAATGGGCTGCGTCCAGTGCCCCTCCTGTTCCCATGATGCGATAGATATGGCAAGACTACTGTTCTCTAGATCTATTTCAGTGATTTAGCACCTCGTTCATGTTTACCTGTCCCATTTCTCTGCCGCAAAAGTGCATTCAGTCATTTGATATACCTTCTTTGAGATGCAAAAAGTTCATTTTGGATCTTTCTCTCTGACAGTTTAGACTCCAATGGAACAGACTTCCACTGAGAGTAGTTTATAATCTGTGAGGCTGTATCTGCTGCAAAGAAACGTTCTGTCCATGTTCTGCTTCACTAGTAAAAATGATGTGACAGGTAAGCAGACTTGTGGGAAAGGAATCTTCACTACACATTCAAAGTGATCTTGCTTTCACAGTGACAGCTTCTGATCCAGAAAGAGATATTGAAGTTATAGCAGGTAGCTATGTGAAACTATTAGCTCAGTGTTTAATGGATACCAAAAGCAGACAGAATTAAAGATTACTTGTAAAGGAATAGGAAACCTCATAATGGCACTGTTTAAAGCCCTCAGGTGTCTTTAATATAGTTCACACTTCCCTTTTCTCCAAAAGCATATAGTAATACTGGGAAAGATGCAGAGCAACACCATAAGGAGGACCAATGATAGTGAAAAACTAAACCTGTTAACACTCCTCATCTTGGAGGAGTCATTTAGAAAGGATTCGACAGATGTCTGTAAAAAAAGCAGTAATACAGAGTGGATGAAATGAATAGAAACTATATCATCTGTGCTAAGACCATCAAATAAAACTAGCAAGTAACAGATTAAAAGCAAGTCATAGAAGTATGTTCTTCTGTGTGTGGCTGCTACAAGACATTGAGGACACTTAAAGCTTATTTGGATTCAAAAGTGATGAGACAAATTAATGGAATAAAATTGACTGAATTAAACACAAAGGCATCACCTTTCATTTGGGAAATCCCAGAGGCATAAGTCACTGCTGGCAAAGTGTACTAGGGGCCTGTCACCATATGTTGCCCTATTCTTACATGTCTCCCTAAGCATCTGCCATTGGTCAGTGTTGGAGACAGAGCTAGGTGGATCTTTGCCCTGACTGAGTAACAATGTTCTTCTGTTCACACAATTAGTGCAAGCCTCCAGGGAAGAGATTTAGGACAGCTACTGTAGATGTTATTTCAGTACTTAAAAAGTGCATTCAAGACCCTGACATCATGGTTCAGAACACCCCCATTAGGCACCGATTCATTCTACCATGTCAACTGGATGTGAGTTCATACTATATTGGGGCTTTTCAACATTTTTGTACACACTTTGCTTTTAATTTTTAGTATAAATTAATATATTTGTCCTCATAAGGACATTTATTTGGAAAATGGATGTGTTTTCCAAAGAAGAGTACAAGAATAAAAAAGTATTCTCCCCCATGTTCTGAAATCTCTTACGAGCAGGGACTAGAAGTTGTAATTTCAGTTATTATTAGCACTGTTATAGTATCAAGTGGCAGTATGGTACAAAATTCATTGCTGCCTCTTTTTAATCTGATATTGATGATTTATACAGTCAGATAATATCATCCTGGATAATATGATACAAAGATGTTACTGCATGAGTCAGTTTCCAGTAATGAAGGATAAAAATATACCGGAATTCACTATCTAACTATATTAAGGCTGTAATACACTTCTCAGGATAGCCAAGATAGACTTGGAAGTAGCTCCCATGTTAAATTAAAATACTCTTCTTTTCTTGTTGCTCATCACTAAAAGTGTTGAATACTGTGTTCTTACCTGGGGGTTTGTGTGAAGCTTGTAATATTTATAAAGCAAAGAGCCACTCATCTCAGGGCCATTTCTGTTGTATGTATTATTTATTTCCTGATCTATCCCTCCCATGTTCCCTGTCTTTAAGAATTGTGATAAATAAAACATTCCATGCTGAACAGTGTGGGTTATATTTTCAAATATATATATTCAGGCCATTTCTATGCAAATGTTACAGGAGA
Organism: Urocolius indicus; assembly: GCA_013401255.1. NCBI lineage: Eukaryota > Metazoa > Chordata > Aves > Coliiformes > Coliidae > Urocolius > Urocolius indicus. The sequence goes on along the minus strand of WBNH01004703.1, from coordinate 15,702 downwards.
TATTTTTTATAACAACAAAAAAAGGTACTTATTCTCTACTTGATCCATTCATTTGACATTTATTTTTTAGATTAATTATTTTATTTCCCATGGCTAGTTTTCAGTTGGGCAGCCCAAGGGGATTTTGTAACCAATGTAAACAGACTTTGGTCTTTCACATGTATAAGAAGTAACTGCAGAAGAGAATTAAAAGGAGTAATTTATAAAAAAATATTTCTGATTATCTTGTTTTCTTAACATTTAATTTATTATTTATATATAAGAAAAAAGAGGAAAGAGTATCATAATTTTTTTACAGTATGATGTAGTCTATTAAGAATTAAGCATATATTGTCTTCATCTAATTTTAATCAATATTCCATCAGATAAGGGAATGCTATTGCTAGAGACCTACATCAAAAGTCCTTATTGTGTCAAGACTCCTCTTGATATCTGTTCACAGATAGGAATGTGACTGAGTCAACAAGAGAACTAAAAAAATCTCAGATTTCATATTCAGAGAGAGTTCAAACTACCTAATTTGAAAGTTCATTGGTTGGTTGTTTAGATCTATCATTCCCTCCTATCAAGACACCATGTCCTAATCTAGCAATTTATTATCCATTTTCAGGAAATATGTATCTATTTTACAGAGAATATAGCAAAAATTATCCCTAATTGTTTTTGTTTTCTGTTTGAGGCACATGAGCAGCTAATGGCTCCAATAGAAGAAATTCATGGCAGCACTGCACCAACATTCTTCATTGTTCGAATCTAGACTCTAAGGCAAGAAGCAAGTGAAATAGAAGGACTGTGAAATAACTGTAAAAGAAAAAAATAATTTTATTCCTACTAATACCAATGAAAAAATCTTCTATTTCCTCCAGTGAATCCAGTTATATATATTAACTTATGTATAAGTAGTCCTGATACCCAAGGTACAGCATAACATCCCCAATAAGCTCGAAAGGGCCAGAGCACGTGGTCTTAACATGCTTATGAATGCAAATTTATTCTTAGCCAGTTTAATTAAATTGATTTTCAATCTTGATTTTAAATTCAAATATTCAGTTTGAGTCAATCCTCAATTCAAGCAGGATATCAAACACCATAAGCGGGAACAGGTTGAGAGAGAACAGCTGCACTAGTCCTCCAGTCAGAAGCGTGAATCTTTTCTTAAATACGATGTTACTACAGACCCAGCTTCGACCTCCAACATCATTTACTTGGGAGAAGTGCACAACACCTTCTCCAAATGATTAACAAAAAAAGTACTAAGTACTGCAGTCCTTTCAAGACAAATTTCAATGAACTGGAAACTGTCCTCCTGGAAATAGAAACCTGAAACTACATACCCTAAATCATTACTGACTTATGACAATCTAGCTCCTTGATTCTGTTTTAGTTGTTAAGTATCTGAGGTCTTAAAGGTTAATAAAAAATTATTATATCAGTGCAGGAAGGACATAATCTGAGAGGTAGACAGATGTCAGGTTGCATTAGTAGCCTAAATGACTTTATACAAAAATTGTGAACATAAATATTCACTCTCTCAACTTTTCACCTGGTAGGAGTTACACTTATAAAAAGGACAGCAGGACTTGATATAGCATTGCAGGACTGGACAGAAGTAAAAAGCTTATTGTCATTATAAGTAATTATTGGCACAGAAAAGGGACTGCCTGTTAAGTATAGTAGGAAAAAGGCAGGATTAGAAGGTCAGTTTCTAGAATACTTCACAGAACAGAAGTTGTTATTCTAGCTCATTTCAGTATCTAAATTGGGTGAATATTAGCAATTCTGTTGCAAGCAAGAGTATGCAGACATAGAGATCACTCACAAAGTCTAAGGGAAAGAAGAAACTCCTTAGAAAACACTAGCTTAATCTCTACTAGTAGAGATTACTAGCTCACTAGTAGTAGTGGAGAATATTCCTATGGGGAAAAATTAGCTTTTCTTAGTAAACTATTGTGTGGATGTAGGTTCACCTTTGGAAGTATGTATGTGTTCCTCTGTTACAGATTAATGGTCTGATCAGCAGTTAGGTATTTGATCTGTTCATAAGTTCCATATTGCATACAGTTTAAGTATCTTCTTCTGCAGTCTAATAGCATACCTCTTTTAGAAGTCTGAAGATGGTAAACATAGGGGTGATGAAATTGTAAAGTTAAGCGTTCTCTTCAACGATCCTTCAGGATCACCCTTTTGGTCCCAGATTGAAAAGTAAAAAAGAGTTTTCAATATTGTAAAAAAAAAAAAATCATAAACTCTAATAACATTTTCTATGATTCTCCATTGTTGGGGATTTTTTGTGGGTTTTTTTTTTCTTTGTAGAGAATACTGTAAAGATCTGAGAAGTGCAGACTAGATTCCGGACACTTAGCCTGATTAATAAAAGGAGTCTGATTTAAATAACATGCTTTTGTCAGATTTTTTTGCCAGAAAAACTAAGAAACTCTTAGCTTATTGACCAAGTGACTGGTAAATTTTTCTGACACAAAATTTCAAGCAGAAACTACTAGAAAAAAAAACAAAAACATAATTTGAACTCCAGTACTTGTTTATCAAATCATTTATTATTCAGACTTTTATAGAAGCAACTCTGTTTCAATAATAATATTTTGCCTTATTGTTTGTGACATTCATTTCTAGAATTCAGAATAGCGTTATACACCCGATATTCTAATTTTGTACTCTGTTATAAAATTCAGACTGTCTGCTTCTGACAGACATTCATGAAGGAAGGGTTTATGGTTTAGCACTGCAATTACAATCTCTAGGGGTGTTTGTTTGGTCCCTCTGAGCAAACACGCCTAGTTAAAAAATTGTGTTAAGGCAGGAATGTGAATGCAACAATGTCTATGGCTGAAATACCCTAAACTGCTTGAGTGACATTTGTTCCAGACCAGCAAATCTAAAAAGGAAGATGATCATTATCTGTTTTATTTAAAAAATGATTTTTTGGGGAAAAAAATAAAACAGCTTGAAAAAAAAAATGTATTAAAAATACATTTTCTTTTAACAGTAGAGAGGAACAGGGAGTGAAAGATAGAAAGAAATAGAAAGGCAATCAAAATCTGCTTTAGTCCTGCTAGAAGTCGACCCATGGCATTACTGCCTTGGCCAGGCCATGCTGATCATCCTGCCCTGGGATGCCATGGGAAGCCTGCACCATGCCAACAAAGGACAGATGAGGGTAGCAAGCAGGGAGCCTCAGGTGTACATGTGTGACTTGATGGGGGTTTCTTCCCGACATGTACATTGAGGGTTACAGAAAGCAGCATAGACATACGTACAGCTGGATCATTTGCATCTCCCATAGTAGGAAGGAAAGGGTGCATATGCCTGAAACCCACACAATTTGTGAGGATGTGAGTGTGAGCATGTAGATATAAGTCTGTGCATATTTGAGTACACTTGATTTTTTTTACTTAGTTGCAGAAGAACGGTTAGAAATTTCTTGTTTGACATTTAATATTTTCGACAGTGACCATGCTATGGTTTTATCCAGACAGCAAAGCACCATGACAGTCTTTCTCTCAGTGCCCTCATTCCCCCCCACCCTCATTAGGATGGCAGAGGCCTCAGCGAAATGGGAGGAAAAATATAAGCAAGGTTGTTGTGGATTGAGACAAGGGCAGGGAGGGCTCTCTGCCAATTATGGGCAAAACAGACTTCATTACTTGTCTTAGAGAGGAAAGTAGGAAAGTTTATTTTGCTACCTTACAACCAGCCTTTCAAGATCTCCCTCCCCCATCCCTCACTGAGCTTGGTGTCCACATGGTCATTTCTCTCTCTCTTCCAACTCCTTGCACCACCACCAGCCAGAAAAGAAAGAAGAACAGAACAAGAAAAAACAGGAAGAGCTCTCCTCTTCTGGCTTCCTCTTCTTAAAAAGTGATTGTGGAGGTGCCTGATTGACTCAGCCTCAGAAGTGAGTCTGGCTCAGAGCTGAGGAGAGTTTCAAGCAACTTCTTACAGGAGCCATCTTTACTGCCCCTTCGCCATGACCAGAAATAGCTTCATGTCAAACCATGACAGTCCAGTAGTGCAATTTATCTGTTGTATTGCTGTATACTGATCCTGAATGTATATTTCACTAAATGTTGATCAGTTATAAGCTATTAAATAAATACACTGCTTTGATCCTGCTTTGGTTCAAACCCCTGAACTGGAAAAGTTTTCCATATGACACAAGTAACAACTTGAAAAAATGAATAGGAAGTTTTCATTAAATGAATCTTGAGGACATATTAAGAAATAACATTGTTTAAATGCTAAAATAATTACAAGCACAGTTTAGAATCTTTATTTAAAAATCAGAATGTAAGCCAGAAAGGTTGAAAATACCTCAATAACCTGAAGACAAAAACCACATCAGAGTTATTAAGCCAGAACTAACAATGTCATGATGTTATTCGAACCAAAAAGTCATTCTAAGCTTTCTCCTCCTGGGAACTGATCCCTATCACTTTCTATCAGATTGCTGTTATGACAAGACTACACAAGTAATAACTCAAGAATAGCAGCCTCTAAATATTTACATACTTTATCAAGAGTGCTGATCACAGTGACACACTCCTTAACCAAATAATAAAAGAGAGGAGGAAAAAGACTGCCTATTTTCTGATCTCTTTTGCGTATTGTCATTCTTGCTTAGGCTCATTTGTCCATAAAAATATTTCTGTGATAGAGAATGCCAGATGATAATAATGAATAAACACAATCCACTGACTAAATGACAAATTGTGTGCACTCAGCAGACCAGTCTTCTTTTAATATTTTTTGCCAATTATTTCAATGTACTGCAAGAAAGGACATTAGATATATGGCCATGCAACCGTGGTTGTTCCCATTAAATATGCAAATGAATTATTATCATATGTCATAAACTCCACATCATCTTCAGCACAAATACGAACATGGTGCTGCAAAAGACTCCATAGATTAACGAGTTCAGTCTCTGCTTTTACAAGCAATTATGTTACACATCCCATTTCATAAACTAATCAAACTCTAAAATTAATTAAGCTTGTTACCCCTCTCATATTGGACGCTTTTCCAGACTCCTGGTTCTCAGAAATCTTCTTTTAATTTCCAACACAAATTCTATTCCATTCCAGTGTGTTTCCATTTATTCTTGTGCCAAGTAGCCTTTCCCCTCTTGGATGTTTATCATTACTGATATATTTACAGAAAAATAGTATAATCCCTACTTAGCCTTTATTTTGCAAGGCTAACAAGCCAAGCTGTTTTAGTCTTTTTTCATAAATTCAGATTTTCATTTCCTGGTAATTCCTGTGTATCCTACTCTATGCTTAATCTACTCTGAGTTTTATTCCTGTGTGATACATGGATTATCTCACTTGGGACATTCAAGGATGTTCTTTGCCTTTTTTTCTTGGCTACATCATATTGGTGATAATCGGCCTGTGATCAGTCAGTTCTACCAGGTCTCTTCCTCTATCATTACCAGCTCATGAAATCCTAGTTTATAGCAAAATTGTTGTTATTATTTCAACAGTGCATGGTTTTGTGTTTGGTACATTTGAATTTAATCTCAGCCTTGTTATTCCTGTCCTCAGGGCTGTCTCTCGTCTCTTCCTTTCTCTAAAATAGAAAAATATTCCTCTGTATTGATGAAGACTAAAACTCACTGTGTCAGTAAATTTTATCACTATCTCCACCTTTTTGTTGAGAACTAATGAAATCTTTAAATGCCACTGATCATTTCTTTTTGCTCAATATTTTCCTGTTTGTTAAAATTCAACACATACCCTTTATTCTACAATTCTTCACTTTTTTCTACAGTTCTTCATTTTCTAGCATAACTCATTATTTTCTCTTTGGCACCCTGTCAAGTACTTTGCTGAAATCCATATATACTGTCAAATCTCTTTCAATAGAGTGTCTGGCATGATCTATTTTTACTAACCTAGCTTTGTGCGTGATATGATATTCTACTTGCCATATTTTCTGTACACTTTTGAAGAAAGAATTCTAAATCCTTCTGTATAATGAATGTTAGATTAACAAGCTTGTAGTGGCTTAGATGATTTCTCGCTCCTCTCTTTTTAAATATAGGTGTTAATTTGCTATTCTCAAATTAGGTGTTAGGTTTATCTTGCTAGATTAATTCAAAATACTTGCTCACAGGCCTGTAATTTCATGTCCTAGCTCTTTCAGAAGTGGTGGTTAGAAATTATTCAGTCTCACCACACTTGAACACATTCAAACCTGTTATTTTTTTTTTGTTCTGTCTTCACTGTATTTCTTTCCTCATTTATTACTCTTTTTTATTGAGGAACAACACCTTTGCTATATCTTTTAATAGTTTTACAAGTCTATCAGAAATTGCCTTTAGGAAACCTCTCGTTTACTGTCTATATATCAAATCTTCCACAACACTACTTTTATCTGACTCTTTTTTCCTCATGTTTTCAAATTACTTGATATTATTTATTGAGTTAATTCCATCAGATACACACTCATACATTTCCTACTTTTCTATGGGATATATTTTTTAATTATAAGCCACTATTGTATTTCAGTTCCTAAGCTCTTCAATTCAGCCAATTCTATTAGTTCCTTCAGATTGTCAACATTTTATTTTTTAATATCAGGAATCTTAGACATGGGCCTATTTTTTAATTCAATGGAAACAAAAGAAGTTTGCTAACATCAATCCAGTTTTATTTTCTACGAACAGTGTTTTTCTTCCATATACTAGTCTGGTTTTGGGTTTTTTTTAAATCAACTGTTAGGACTATTAGGAGAAGATAGTCTGCTCATTTTGACATTCAGAAATAATCTTTATCATTGTTAGTAGTATTTGGTTTCCAGTTCATACCTGTTAACTGAAGTCTCACAAAGTAATACAATTCATATAAACATTCATGTATATTAAAATTAATGATGTCACTAAAATACTACTAAAAGGTAAAATGTGAACTTGGGAAAAAAACTTCTATATAGTTTTAGACATAGCATCTGACATAGATCTGGCTAGCTCAGAGTGTGCGAAGATGAGTTTCTGTCTGTCTGCTCCTGTGATTAAAATCGTTTTTCTTATTTTACTCTTGCAGTTGCAATGATTTCTTCCTACCTGTATCTGACCTCAACAATCAAGAAGAATCTCCTAGGAATACCATAACAAAATATACTTGGCATTCTTCCCTGAGATACTTTTCACCTTAACATATACTCTTTTACTTTCCAGAAGTGCTTGCATTTCCTGATGCAACTTCCAAGCACATCTTGGCTATTAGTCACTATTAGTCATCATTGTATGATGGCACCTTAAGTCTGTTTGGTGTAACAAGTCTACTTCAAAATGTGGAAGAAGCTGATCCAGGGGATCTACCAGGCAGAAGTGGGACCTCAGGAAAAGTCTAAGTATGAAGAGCCAAGGCTCGACAAAATGTAAGCATGATGTGGCAAAGCCCTGAGTTCCTTGACCAGGACACCGACTCAGATGAATTTATTATAATAATTTGTATCTTTCACCTTGATATATTTGTTTTCTGTGAAATTGCTGACAGATGTGCTACAATGGCTAACAAAATAACACAGAAAAGCAAGGGTCTCTCTGATGACATGATAATTTTGTGAGCACTCCTATAAAAATGCCAAATAATTTCTTTACAGAAAAGCACTTTGGTGTTTACTCTTCAGTACAATCAGGAAGTATTGCACTTCACTGAATGCCTCAGGAGAACAAAAAAAACCCCTTACATCATTACCAGATACCAACATTATATCTTCTTGCCTACAAAAGAGGCTGGTTAAAAGTAATTTTTGTCCAATTTCCACATGAAACCATCAGTTTAGAAACCACCAATCATGCAAAGAAAAAATTTAGGAGTATATTAAGTCTCAGAGTTTGGAAACAGATACCACAATAATTTCCAAAGAGTCAGTAATAAAATCTTTATCAAAGATTTTGCGGTAAGTTCACAAAGAAGTTTCTGCCTTTGCTTGTTTTGGATGAGTTAATTTTCTTCATAGTAGATGGTATGAGGCTCTCCTTCAGATTTATGCTGAAAACAGAGTTGACAAAAGAGTTGTTTTAGCTATTGCTGAGCAGTGCTTACATAGTGTCAAGGCCTTTTCTACTTCTCACTCTACTCTACTAGTAAGGAAACAGAGGGTGCACAAGAAATTAGGAGGGAACACAGGGGATATAGATCAGACCAGAGGGATATCCCACACCATAAGACATCATGCTCAGCACATAAAGCTGAGGGAATAATGAGGAAAGGTTGGAGTTATAGCATATGTCTTCCCAAATAACCATTACATGGGATGGTGCCCTGCTTTCCTGGAGATGTCTGTGCACCTGTCTGCCTATGGCAAACAGCTAACACATTCCTTTGCATTTACTTATTAAAGTAAAAGCTATTGCTTTACTTATTAAACTGTCTTTATCTCAACTGGTGAATATTCTCACTTTTACCCTTTTGATTTTCTCCCCTATCACACCATGGGCAAGAGAGTGATTAACTGTGAAGACTTTAGTTGTCACCTTGGGTTAAACCATGACAGTATCATTCTCTGGAACATGGGACAGATAGGAATTACTGGGCAGTCCATTGTTATGGTTCACCGTATCAGCTCATGAGATTCTACTTTTATGTAAATGTAAGGTTAATGCTTTTAAAATAACCCTAAGTAAGGACAACACATTTTTTGTTAATGATTTTTCCAATTTCCAAATAAACTTTTATTTTGCAATGTCCTTTTGTGTTTGATTCACTTGAAGAAGTTTAATAAGCAAAACATACACTAAAACCTGTAGAATACATTTTTAAAGAATAGTCATACAGTTCCTGAGCTGTTAAGTTAAAATATTTTCCCCAAAAATCAACTTGCAAAATCTGCATGTTTCATTTCAAGCTACAGAAACAAATGTTGTGACCTCTGTGTACAATCACAGTTACCAGGATTTTGCATATCCACAATAAACTGCTCAAAAGTCATCAATAACATATGAACCTTTTGGAGAAATTCTTAGAGTACAATTTTTAAAAGAAACATTTTGCTTTTGCCTTTCACTGCATGCTGAGTCTTAAGATTTGTTGATAAGGATTTAGAGATATAAATTCATGCAATGCTTATTCACAAAATGCTTGACGCTGTCCCCTCTTCCATGAGTCATTTCTTCATTCCTGCATTTTTATTAATGTTTTAAGACTTTTAACCAATGCATTTTGATCTAGTCAGATGAAAAAAATTATAATAACATTTTAATGGCTGCACCATTAAATCTTGAAATTCATTCAAATGTATTGTATAAATGCCTAAAATAAAAATCTCCAAAATTAGAGTTTAACAGATAAAATGAGCATTATATGAAATTAAAAGATATAATGAAATGCAGTTGAATCTTCTGTTAGATTATGTCTCATCCCACAATTAAGCCAGTCCAGCACTGAGCTTTTGTAAGCTAATTGGATGCTTGAATCAGGTCCTTGCTGCAGTATTGAAAGTTTTTTCCTATAGGTTTTCAAGACAGAAGCACATGCAAGTCTGCAGTAATCTCATCCCTGTGGAAGTCAGTGGAACTGAAACACAGCCTCCAAGTGAGATATTTCACTAAATGACCTCTTGAATACTCTCTTCTTTAAGAACAAAATTAGGTGTATACCTCAGTGTTATGTGCATGATTAAGTGCCTCTTTGAATATTTATGAAGCTACATTCCAAGAATTATCTTTATTGGTTCAACCTTTAGATTTTTCCTCAAGACATTTCTCTGAAATCACATACTGTTCAGATTTCTTCTGAAGGAGGAGAAGTGTCTTCTGCTTCATGGTGTGTCATCTGTTGGGGGCATCCCAGTGTGAGAAAGAGACTGCTTGTCATAGAATCATAGAACGGTAGGATTAGAAGGGACCTTCAGACATTATCTAGTTTAACTCCCCTGCAGAAGCAGGTCCACCTAGATCAGGTTGCATAGGAACATGTCCATGTGGTTCCTGAAGACCTCCAAGGAAGGAAGCTCTACAACCTTCCTGGGCAGCCTGTTCCACTGCTCCATCACCCTCACAGTAAAATAGTTTTTTTCATGTTTAAATGGAAATTTTTGTGTTCCATCTTCATCCCATTACCCCTTGTCCTGTTGCTAGATACCATCAAAAAAAAGGATGCCTCAACCTCCTGACATTCATCACTTAGATATTCGTAAATATTAATAAGATCCTCTCTCACTATTCTCTAGACTAAACAGCCCTAGTTCCTGCAGCATTTCCTCATAAGGATGATAACTGACATTGCAACTGTAGAATGAAATTATTGGTAAGGTTCTTATAACTCACAGAGATTTAAGATGTGGAGGCAAAATTGAACTTCCGTTTGATATTTTCAATGAGATAGAGTGTTTTTAAATTTTTTCTACTGCTTTACCATGTAAGTATATATACATGTGTGCAGGACAGTGTACTAATCATACAGAATCACAGAATCTGAAGGGCTGGAAGGGACCTCAAAAGATCATCTAGTCCAACTCCCCTGCCTGAGCAGGATCACCTAGAGTAGGTCACACAGGAACATGTTCAAGTGCGTTTTGAATATCTCCAGAGGAGAAACCTCCACAGCCCATCTGGGCAGCCTGTTGCAATGCCCTGCCACCCTCACAGTGAAGAAATGCTTCCTTGTATTTCTTTGGAACCTCTTATGCTCCAGCTTGTACCCATTGCCTCTTGTCCTATCATTGGACATCACCGAGAAGATCCTGGCTCCATCCTCCTGACAATCACCCTTGTAAATATTACTAAGATCACCCGTCAATCTCCTCTTCTGCAAGCTAATGGTGATGGTAAGTGAGGCAGGAGAGATGTGCAATTCTGAGAAATTTGTATACATGTGTTACCATGCAGATATTTATTTAGAATCATAGAATTATAGAATGGCAGGGTTGGAAGAGATATTTAGAGATCATCTAGTCCAACCTCCTTGGAGAAACAGGTTCACCTACATCAGGTGGCATAAGAACATGTCCAGGTGGGTCTTGAAGACCTCCAAGGAAGGAGACTCCACAATCCCTCTGGGAAGCCTGTGTCAGGGCTCCATCACCCTCACAGTGAAATAGTTTTTTCTTATATTTAAATGGAATTTTTTTTTTGCAGCTTTATCTCATTACCTCTTGTCCTGGAAGTTGAGAATCAAGTTCTTCCTTATAACTGCTGTGATGTCATACTTTCCTAATTGGTTCCAGCAGAAGAAGCTTAAGCACATCTCCGAATCTATGGAAAGCATTTCCATTGATTGGGATGGCTCCCCTTTCACCTTCACTTTTTCATTTTTTTAAACAGTTAGTGGCATATATCAGGCTAGGCTCCTGCTCCTGTCAGTTGACCAACAGGAAGTCTATTTGCTTTCATGGCATTTTGTCGTTTCATCTAGGCTTCAGGATCAAGTGCTTGGCAATGGATAGAGCAGTGTTACTTACTTATTGTGGAACTGTCAAAACTGGGTCCTGCATCAGCATCTGAGACTGCCTAGGATCTCGCGTTTTAATTTATTGTCTTTTGCTTATAGTTTCTCTTTTTACGCATGCCTAGTGATGTGAGTTTACACAGACAAAAAATATTTTTAACCAGAAAAACAAATATTTTCCAGAAGGACAGTTGAATGCTGACAACACAGTGAAAACCAGCACTTCTAAAGCTCATTTTGTGTGATCTATTGTTCACAGAGAGCAGGCATACATCATTTGGTTTTATTTTTACCCTAGAATTTAATGACCTTTGTGCAAAATGTAGAAGTTAATTGGTAGCTAACTCACTTTGATGGTGTATTTGCTGTGCTTGAGGGACATATTCTCCCAAATTGCCACATTTTAAATAGATTTTATCTTGCAGGGCTTACTTTTAGCTTATCATTACAACTTGGAAAAATTCACTACCTTTACTCCACGCCAATAACTGTTCCCAACACACTTAATAATGAGATATCCTGTATAGATATGCAAATAAAAAAAGAGTAGAGGTGTCATGGTGTTTGCACAGTCAGCAATGAAGCACCATGACAGTCTCTCGCTCAGTGTCTCCCATCCACCCCCACCCTTCTTAGGACAGCAGAGGGCCCAGGAAAATGGGAGGAAAAAAAACCAACCAAGGATGTTGTGGACTGAGACAAGGGCAGAGAGGGCTCACTGCCAGTTATGGCTCTGGGCAAAATAGACTCCAGTACTTGAATTAGAAAGTAAAGTAAGGAAAGTTTATTCTACTGCCTACCAGAAACAGGACAAAAAGCAAAAAGATAGTAGGATGACTGAGAAAATTACAACCAGTACTTTAAGATCTCCCTCCCCCATCCCTCCTTTCTTTCTGGGCCAGACTCACTGCTCCCCAAATCTCTATCACTTCCCTTCTCAATGGCTCGGAGGGGCAGGGGACGGGGGATGTGGTCTTTGCTTCTTCTCTCTTCTCAGATGGGGACAACTCCTTACATTCTTCCCCTGTTCCTATATAAGATCCCTCCCATGGGACACAGTCTGTAACGAACTTCTCTGCTGTGAATTGTTCTCAACAGTTGCAGATTCTGCTGATACGGGGTCCATCACATGGGACATGGCCTCCTCTGGGTATAATTTTAATGCACTTCTTTGGCATGAGTTCCTTCCCATAATTACAGTTTCTGTTAATTTGAGGACCCTCACATAGGACATGGCCTCCTCCAGCCACAGTCACTGTCCCTGGCACGGGGTCTTTAACAAACAGAATCGCTGCCACTGATGAGGGACCTTTAACAAAGTGCAAACAAATCCCTGCTAACTGGTGCTCTCCACAGGAGGCAGGGGAGTCTCTGCTCCAGCATACCTCCTCCTCTCTTCCCTCATTGACTTTGGAGTCCACATGGTTGCTTCTTTCTCTCTTCCCACTTCTCGCACCACCACCAGCCGGAAAAGAAGGGAGCAGAACACGAAGGATCAGGAAGCAGCCTTCTCTTCTGGCTTCTTCTTAAAAAAGTGATCGTGGAGGCATCTAATTAGCTCAGTTACAGAAGTGGGTCTAGCTCAGAGCTGGGAAAGTTTTGAGCAATTTCGTACAGAAGTCATCTTTACAGGCATTTCCCCATGACCAGAAACAGCTTCATGTCAAATCATGACAAGAGGGGAAAAAATCCACCTCTAATTAACCACTTCTAACTAATTGTTCACAGGTTGGACATGGGTATATAGTTTTTCCAGGTGCATGAGCTGTTTCTTTAAGGAAATTTTAAATGCGTATATTTTCAAAGCATTCGTTTTTGTCAGATGACACTAATATCAGATTCCCTGATGACACTTCCTGTTTGTACAATTTGCTGAGTATTACTGGTAAGAAGTTGCTGAACATTCAAAATTTAGAGTTTTATCAGGAAAGGTGATGACTTAGCAGTTCCACTTGATCTAGCAAAATACTTTGAAACCAAACTGTGTTTGGGCTTTATTCATGTACTCACCTTGCAAGGATTCTTCAGCAGAGTTTGCTGGTTGGTTGTTAGTGTTAGACTTTAGAAAGAAGCTCTAGGTATAAAATCCAATGAGAAAAATTGAAAATCCTTCCAAGAGATTTTGGTATGCAGCCCCAGGTTTCAGACGAAAGTATATTGCTTATTAACCATTTACAGGAACTTTATAACTTCTAAACTGTTACAGAGGGCAAATAGATGCATTTTTCAGGTGGTTTGTTTTGTTGGTTAATAGACTGAACAAAACTTGAGTTCTGTAGTAAAGTCACATCTTAGTAGGTGGGGTTTGGTTTTATTTTATTTTGTTTTAAAATTTGAATAGGAAATGAGAAAAGATTTTAGAATGTAGTTCCACATAAGATACATACTTCTGTGTGAGAATGTCACTGAACTGAAATTATATTTATTTTTTTCAGTTAGGATGAAGATTACAGAAATACTAACATAAAGTCAACATTCTGCAATACAATATTCTTCTGTGTATTTATTTAAAATTGGGACCAATCTTAAAAAACAACAAAAAAAGCCCAGCTTGACATATGGAATGCATCAAGGCAGATTAGAGGTGTTGCCCTAGAGAGTTATGCACATGCAAATAGAAAGTAAGAATTTAAGATGTCAGATACCTGAAACATAAAACTAAGTAAGTAGGTAAGAGACAAGGCTATAATTCATTACGACTTCATGCCATGTTCTTTTTCCCTATCTGTGTAAAAAGGAAACCCTCTAGGGGTATTCAAACTCTGAAAATAAAGTATTTTAAGTCCAAAAAGATGATAATAATGGGAAAGTGTTGGCTTGAAACGACAAAAGCCCTAAGCTTTTAAAACTTTATGATGTTTAAAGTTTAAAGAATTTGCATGAAACTGCCATTAGTTTACCATAACCATTATTACTGCTAACAGCAGTTCAATCATACGTCTTATATCTGGGATTTCAACAGCTCAGGGAAATTATCATTCCAAATAAGTAATAAGTACCTTGCTAAGTAATTCCTAAGACTAGTTGTCCCTGATCTTTTCAGAGGAGAATCCTCCACTGGTCTCCATTTACTTTCCCATCTGATGGGTAACATATCTCCCATATGATTTTTTCCCACCTCTAATAAGGCCTGAATGTGTTTCTGAGATAGTTCAGTCTTGATGTGAAAAGTTACCTAATACTGTTACATAAATATGGCTTATCAGGCTGCTGTGACTGCCTAGGTTTACATTCCCATAGGACTCCTGCAGAAGTCCAGCAGATGTGTCTCCTGGCAGCAAATCAGCCAAGATGAGAAAAAAGTTCAACTTCCATATGCCAGTATCAGCCCAGATATAATATGCTGCTTAGAGTGCTTCCCTTCATCAAAACCTCTGTAGTACCCTGACAGATTTTCTCAGCCTCTTCAAGAGGATAGGTTCACAGAAAGACTGTCAGTGTATAAGTTACTCTGCTGCCTTTGCTTTTCTGCTCCTTTTCTGTTAGCCCTCATAAGCTTAAATAGAAGCTATATTCTTCATTTCCACTCAGCTCTCAGGTTTGATTGTGACTAATATCAGTAAATACAGTCGAATGTATGCCTAATGCTAAGCAATTCAGACCTGTCTGGCTTTAGCAGAAGTTCTGCATTTGTGAGTTAATTCATAGTCCTTATCTTATTTATCCCAAGTATTAGAATGATTATGACTGTACTATTAATCCAGCCTTTAAGGAGAGGAGACTGAAGTTTTCCTCTTATTATATATTCATATAGAATAGTGCTAAAATCTTTAAAGGAAGGTGTGTGGCAAGATGCTGGGGACATCAATAAGATACTAATTTGAGGGAAAGTCTTATTCCAGCTCTAAATCCAGGCTGCTTGATCCTTATTTTTTGAATGCATAAAAACACCATGCAAAATGTCCTCATGAGGTAGGTGCTAACTGTATCAGAGATTATTGCAACTCCACTGGAGAAAGTTTTATACTCCTCCTCCATTCTTTATGGGACTAATTGATTTAACCTTATCCCACTGCTTTCTTGGTTTCCAAGAGCTCTGATGTTCCTGACTTGTATGGATTAGATACAGGTTATTTGTGGGGTTTTTTTGGGTTTTTGTTTTTTTTTTTTTTTTTTTTTTAAGGAAAAAGGGATCTTACCTCAGCAAGTTTGGCAGAGAACTTACCACTTACTACCTGAGCATTGATACAACTGATCCCAGGTATTTATGGCATAACACTTTTCCCCAGAGAACTCAGGGTATCTTCAAACATGTTTTCATATTTTCATAGAAACATAGAATGTTAGG
>WBNH01004702.1:683600-701534 GCA_013401255.1 Urocolius indicus | reverse complement strand
TATATTTTTTTAATTTTTTTTTTCACAACTAAAACATATTTCTGTTGTTTGATATGTTGCAGACCCTCAGTGAATCCTCAGAAAAAAATAGTGATATAGCTGTTATTAATTCTTCTAAACTTAAGCAACCTACTTGGGAAAGCATTTACCCTGTAACTTATAGCAAAAGCACAAATGGATATAATTATATAGGCATAACTTTCTATTCTCTCTTGGTTTCATTTATTTCACTTGGGAAGGGATTTACATTCAGCCAAAACATTCCAATTTCTATTGGGAGAAAAAAAAATGAGATTCTTAAGATAAATTATAGTTATGCTACACAATCTAACACATTGGTATTAATGATAATGGCATAATGCACCATATAAAAAAAAAAATCTAATTTCTATATCTTCCATTACATCCCCATTTCTTTAAAAATTGGAGTAAGCTATTAATAGCAGTGGACAGCTTAAAAAATTTAAATTAAAAGATCTTCGTCTGCTCTTAGTGTGCAAACTGCAAATGCTGCTCTAATAGAAACACAATTGAACTGTAAACCAACTGATTACATCTCAGGTATGTGTTAAGTAGTAAGCATGCTATGTGAAAGCATAGAATCATTATGGTTGGAAAACATCTTTAAGAACATCAAGTCCAACTACTAATCTCACACTGCCAGGCCCATCGCAAAACTAAACCATGTCCCTCAGCATCTCATCTATGCATCGTTTGAATGTCTCCAGGGATAGTGACTCCATTACCTCCCTAGGCAGTCCCTGCCAGTGTCTAACAATCCTCTCAGTGAAAAAGTTCTTCCTAATCTCCAATCTAAACCTGTTCTGGTGCAACTTTAGCCCATTTCCTCTTATCCTATCATTCATTACCAGAGAGAAGAGATGGATCTCCACCTCACTATAACCCTTTTTCAGGCAGTTGTAGAAGAGTGATAAGCTTTCTCTAGGCTAAACATCCCCAGCTGCTCCTCATAACACTTGTTCTCCAGCTTCTTTACCTGTCTCTGGACATTCTCCAGCACCTCCATGTCCTTCTTGTAGTGAGAGACCCAGAACTGAACATAGTATTCAAGATGTGGCCTCACCAGTGCTTGAATACAGGGGTACAATCACTTCCTTGGTCCAGCTGGCTACACTACTTGTGATCCAAGTCAGGATGCCATTAGCCTTCTTGGCCACCCAGGCACACTTGCTAATTCATATTCAACCAGCCATTGATTAACACTCCTAGGTCCTTTTCCACAGGACAGCTCTTCAACCACTTTGCCCCAAGCCTGTAGCATTGCCTGAGGCTGTTGTGGGGCCAAGACCTGGCATTTGGCCTTGCTGAACCTCATACAATTGACTTCGACCCATCACTCCAGCCTGTCCAGTTCCCTCTGAAGATCCTTCCTGCCCTCAAGCAAGTCTATGCACTCTCCCAGCTTGATGTCACCAGCAAACTTACTGAGGGTACACTCAGTCCTCTCATTCAAATCATTGATAAAGATATTAAACAGAATAGGCCTCAGCCCTGGGGAACACCACTGGTGACTGGCCTGGATTTAATTCCATGCACCACCACTATCCATGCCCGGCCATCCCGCCAGTTTTCTACTCATCTCAGAGTAGGTCCATCCAAGCTACATGCAGCCCATTTCTCCAGAAGGACGCTGTGGGAGACTGTGTCAAAGGCCTTACTGAAGTCCAGGAAGACCCCACTCACAGCCCTTCCCTCATCCACTAAGTGAGTCACCTTGTCATAGGAGAAGATGAGGTTGGTCAAACAGGACCTACCTTTCATAAAGATGCATTGACTGGGCTTGATTATCTTGTATGTTGTGGTGGTTTAGCCTTAACTGAACAATGACCAAACCACCCAGTTACTCCTCCCCAACTCAGCAGGATGGGGAGGAGAATCCAGAGAGAGTGCTAGAACTTTCTGGGTTGAGATAAGAACAGTTTAATAGAACCCCACAATAAGTAGGCAGTTACAGTGATGGCCAAAGAAAAAAGGAGCAATGACCAACTTAACTGCTCACCATGCTCAGCCTGACAGCAGAACTGCAGTGGCTGCACTGGTTGCAGCATTGCCCTGGCCCAGCTGCTGCCCTTATATCCCGAGCATGGTGGCACATGGCATTGAATAGCCTGGCCACACCCCCACAGCTGCAGCTGGGGAGAGTTAATTCTATCCTGGCCAAACGCAGGACACCTGGCCAAACCCAGGACATATGTGCCTCAGGATGATCTGTTCCATAACCTTTCCTGGCACCAAGGTCAGGCTGACAGGCCTGCAGTTCGCAGGATCCTCCTCTGGCCCTTCTTGGAAATGGGGGGTCACATTTGCCATCTTCCAGTTCTCCAGGACCTCCCCTGTGAGCCAGGACTGCTGGTAGATGATGGACAATGACTTGGTGAGCACTTCTGTCAGCTCCCTCAGCACCCTCAGATGGATTCCATCTAGCCCCACAGACTTGTATGTGTCAAGGTGGAGAAGCAGGTCACACATCATTTCCCTTTGGACTAAGGGGACTTCATTCTGTCCCCAGTTCCTGTCTTCTGGCTCAGAGGGCAGAGAACAGCGGATTTTACCATTGAAGACTGAGGTAAAGAAGGCATTGAGTACCTCAGCCTTTTCCTCATCCTTGTTCATTAAGCTTCTTCTTGCTTCCATTAAAGGAGAAAGATTCCTTTTAGCCCTCCTTTAGTTGCTGATATATTTATAGAAACTTTTCTTGTCTTTTACAGCAATGACCAGCTTAACTTCTAGTTGTGCCTTGGCCCTTCTAATTTTCTCCCTGCATGACCTCACAACATCCTTGTAGTCCTTTTGGACTGCCTGATATTTCTTCAAATGATCATGAATTCTGTTTTTCTTCCAGAGCTCCATTAGAAGCTCCCTGTTCAGTCAGGACAGCCTTCTATCCCACTGGCTCATCTTCTTACATATGGGGACAGTTTGATCCTGTGCCTTTAAGATTTCCTTCTTGAAGACTGTCGACCCTTTCCGGACTCCTTTGTCCTTCAATACTGTCTCCCGAGGGACTCTGGCAACCAATCTCCTAAACAAGTTAATGTCTGCCCTCAGACATCTAAAGTAGCAGTTCTACTGATTCTCCTCCTTGGATCCCTGAGGTTTGGGAACTCAATGATTTCATGATCACAAAATCACAAGATCTTAAGTGTTGGAAAGGACCTCAAAAGATCATCTAGTCCAACCACCCTACTGGAGCAGGACCACCTAAAGTAGGTCACACAGGAACTTGCCCAGATGGGTTTTGAATGTGTCCAGAGAAGGAGCCTCTACGACCCATCTGAGCAGCCTGTGCCAGTGCTCCCTCACTCTCATAGTGAATAATATTTTCCTTGTGTTTTTTTGGGACTTCTTATGTTCCAGCTTGCACCCGTTGCCCCTTGTCCTATCATTGGACATCACTGAGAACAGCCTGGCTGCATCCTCCTGACACGCACCCTTTATGTATTTGCAACATTAATGAGATCATCTCTCAGTCTCCTCTTCTCCAAGCTGAAGAGCCCCAGCTCCTTCAGCCTTTCATCATAAGGGAGATGCTCCACTCCCTTCATCATCTTTGTGTCCTTGCACTGAACTCTCTCCAGCAGCTCCCTGTCCTTGAACTGAGGGGCCCAGAACTGGACACAAGATTCTAGATGTGATCTCCCAAGGGCAGAGTAGAGGGGGAGGAGAACCTCTCTCAACCTGCTGCCTACACCCCTTCTAATACACCCCAGGATGCCATTTGCCTTCTTGACCACAAGGGCACATTGCTGATTCATGGGCATCCTGCTGCCCACCAAGACCCCCAGGTCCCTTTCCCCTACACTACTCTCTAACAGTTCATTCCCCAGCCTGTACTGGTACATGGGGTTCTTCTTTCCCAGATGCAAGACTCTACACTTGCCCTTGTTGAATTTCATTAGATTTCTCTCTGCCCAGCCCTCCAGCTAGGACATCCTCTCCTAGCACATCCATGATTTGCACCAAGAAGTTACCATTGATGCACTGAAGGAGTCTCCTGGACTGTAAGTGACTAGCTGTGTAGATCTTCAGCAGATGTCTGGGTAGTTGAAATCTCCATGAGAACCAGTGCCTGTGATTTTGAGGGTATTCCCAACTGCCTGTAGAAGACCTGATCAGGTGGCCTGCAATAGTCACCCACAACAGTGTCCAACATGCTAGCCTTTCCCCTAATTCTAACCCGCAAACTCTCAACTTGTCCCTC
The DNA here is from genome assembly GCA_013401255.1 of Urocolius indicus. Taxonomy (NCBI): domain Eukaryota; kingdom Metazoa; phylum Chordata; class Aves; order Coliiformes; family Coliidae; genus Urocolius; species Urocolius indicus. The sequence continues at coordinate 697,312 of WBNH01004702.1, read as the reverse complement.
ATCCTCATCTGGACAGAATTCAGTACACTCCAGTTGCTCTGTCACATAAAGAGTAACTCCACCACCTCACCTTGTTGGCCTGTCTTTCCTAAAAAGGACAAAGCCATCCATGACCACATTCCAGTCATGTAAGCTGTCTCACTATGTCTCTGCAATAGACACCAGATCATAACCCCTTGCCTGTACAGAGACTTCCAGCTCCTCCTGTTTATTCCCCATGCTGCTTGCATTGGAGTTTAGGCATCTCCAGAAGGAAACCCATTGAGTAGGATTTACCCCCAACACTGGCTTGCCACCCTTAGGCTCAACTCCAGTGAGCTTCAGTTTATCCCCTTCCCCCTTCAAAACTAGTTTAAAGCCCTTCCTGTGAGCCTCACTAACTCATTTGCAAGGATCCTTCTCCCACTTTGAGACCAATGAACTCCACCTGTCACCAGGCCAGGATTCATGAAAATTTCAACATGGTCAAAAACCCCAAAGTTGTATTGGTGGCACCAGCCTCTGAGCCACCTGTTAATCAGATGAGATTTCCTTATTCATTCAGTGTTCCCCCCTGCCATGAGAGGTAGGGGAGAGAACACTACTTGTCTTCTAGCATTCTCCCCATACTTAATTCAGCCACTCTGAATGAAGTGCTGTAGGTGGGAAAGGAAGGTCCCAGATCCTCCTTTGCTGATGCTTTCATTCTGCAGTGATTGTGCTTTTCACAGCTCAGTTATTAAGGCAGATGGATGCCTGCAGAGCCCAAGGCAAATAGACAGATGGGTTATCCTCCCCTCAAAGCCACGAGCAAGAGCTTACTGACCTTGCCTGTTTTCTTGGCTGAAATCAGTCAAAAATACCCTTTACCATAGCTTTCATTCCTGGTTCTATATGGAGTAAACTGAGACTGAAGTCTGCTTGCAGAGATCCAACACCAGGTTGGGACTTGCCACTCAGAGATAAACCAGAGCTAGTCCTAAATTCAATGATGCTTCATCTCCTTCTGAACTCAAATTGCTCCCCAACAGCATTTGTTCCAGATCTGATCAGGCAAGGAAATATTCATCACTTCACCTCTATGCACACCAAGCAGCACATTAGCTTTGTTCATATTAATAATAGCATGCATTTATGATACCATAAATGCTTAGAAGAGCCTTCAGGATCCATGTGGCTTGGGAGGAGAGAAGAAGAGATAGGAGGGAATATAAAGGGAATATTTTATATGGGAAGATGCTGACCTCAGAAGAAATTTTAACTGGTGTTGGGTATGAGTTGTCACGTGGGAATAACTCTGCCCCATCATCTGGTGACCAGCTCCATCTGATGCTGTTTCTCTCATAATCAGTATGAGAAACTATGGAGGGAAGAAACAATAGATATTATACAATCAGTTCTGCAAAACAGTGAGAAATTTCAATCCTCACCCTCCAAAGACAAGAAGGAAAGACTGTGTCGAAAGACAATATGCAGAATCTCAGGGAGATTCTTTCAATCCCTTCAGACCTAAACTCTTTCATTATTCCACTCATGACAGGGGGAAGGGCTGAGGGCAGAGGGTTGCAGGGAGGAAATCCCCAAATAACTTTCATGATGAGAGATAAAAGAATAAGTTTTGTCAATTGCAACCTATGCACTCCTTCTCTAACTTCTGCAACACAGTTTCAGTTATCAGTGCTGTGGAAGCCACTGCTAGAAGGAGACGAGCAGGTACTTGGTGGGACATTGAGGCTTTTGCCTCAGTGAAAATGTTGCAATGATCTCAGCATTGCACCAGAGTCACAGAAAAGAAGCCTGTAGAAAGTTACTATGACAGGCCTGCCCCAACAAGCTTGTGAACTTTAGCAAACCCCTCAAGAAACTCAGTTTGAAACAGGAATTTATGCCAGAATTCCAAGTCAATGGAATTACTGCTTTACTGTAATTTTTTTACACTGAAGTTGACCTGCATTCCTTCTCTCTTCTATAGCAATGTCGCCTGGTGTTCCCTCCTTTCCCTAAAATTTGCTCTTTGCACTGCTTTGTTGCCCAACAACCTTCCATTCAAACATGTCAAATCACCAAAAAATCAAGGAATGTTGCATCCAGAAGAAACAGGAGCGGAGACAGGTGGCTTCATGGTGTGTGGCAGCCCAGCAATACATTTTGGTGCTATGAAGCTGATATTATGATTTCTCAGTAATGAAAGGGCAGATCTACTGAACTGAAGAGAAGCTTTTAGTTCACAGAGCTCTTGATGCACTGTTGAGTAAAAAAATCTCATCTACTTGCTGAAGTCAATCTCCTGGCACTCCAGCTACAGGAATCACACAAGTGACCCATTACCAAGTTAAAGCTCTTCTCCAGATGCCTATTTGATCTCCACATCAGGAGGTGACAATGGAATGTAGTCTTGCCTTCAGGGTTTTCTCTAAGGAAGGGATTACTCAGGGAGCAGAAATCCAGCACAGAGATTGGGAACTTAAGAACTCCTCTTTAGCTCCTCATCAAAAGCAGGATCAGCAGGTGGGGACCCACAATGACATCACTGTCCTTGCTGTTTATAAGCAGCCTCAGGCATGCCTCTGAGCTCCCAGCTACCCAAAACTTCTATCTTATTCCCAGCAGACTCTGCCTAAGGCAATGAAGGGCACCAAAGCTTGCCTTCAGGAAGAATATTGAAACATAATTATGCCCTAAACTTTTCCCTTCCCACTCTCCTTTGGACGCTGGTCTAGTCCACAACTTTTCATCCTGCAACCTGCTTTTGTTTTCCCTCCAGAGGAAGCAGCGTTTACACCAGTCCAACCTCTAGTTCACTCCTGTGCAGGCTTCTGGCCTCTATTTATACATCACCTCCAAAGCATTCATTTGGCAGGCAGTCTGTAAAATGCCAGCATGCTATATTAGCCTGCACTTCTCGTCATTGACTGTTCTTAATCAGTGTTTGAGAGTGTATTAATATGAAGCTAAGATACAAAATTTGCATCTGGGCTTTTCTTATATTCTCAGGAATTGAGCTAATACTAGAGCTTGATGAAGAGTCACGCCTTCCTCACTTGGCACCTGAGAGACATTGTATAGCAGCAACTTCCCATCACAGAATCTTCTCTCTGCATGAGTATACAGTCACTGTGGGGTTTTCTCCCCTTCTGCTTTTCCCAGCTCTAAGTAACTAAACAGTCATTTGCTCCAGACACAGAAGCAGTTCAGAAACTACTAGCATTTCTAGCTTAACCAAAGTCTTTGCCTTCAGATAACAATGTAACAAAGAGAACAATAAGAGTGGATTAGTTAAACCTTAAATCTCTCTGTAGCCTTTTTAGGAAAGAATATATGAGATAATTATTACCAAGTTTCATATGTATGTGTGATAGATAAATCTAAGTTTGTGGCAAAATAGTTACTGATACCATAGGCTGTGCAATACCTGCAAGGTCAAAGAGAGATGGTAGAGGAGACAAGAGGATCTCCTCTGCTCTTCCTCAGTGCTCCATCTCACCAGCAAGGTAATGAGGTCTGAACTTCCAGTGTGTCTGCTTCCATAGTTCAGTCTATTTTACATACTGCTACATTGGGAGACAGATACATTCATTAACATCTGTGGTTATGAAAGTGTAAAGGAGTTCTTGAGGTTCCTAAGAAATCCATCCGCACCACTTCCCTCTCCCAAGGTCTTTGTATGACCATCAGAACACTTTCCACCTCCTGATGACACAGGGAAACAATGTGTAAGTAGCAGTCAGCATTGCCAAGCAAAGGACCCTGCTAAGGATAACTACCAGAGACAGCACTGTGCCAGGGATAGAAGTTACTCAGACAAGCTACCAGTACACAACTCTAGATGACCACTTCTCTTCCTCCCCCAGATCTTTCCCTTAGGTTTGCAGCAATACCAACCCTATTGGCAGTAGGGGTAGGTCTACACTTCACCTTGAGTGCAAAATCATCACGTAGTGACGCATTGACAAATCTGAGGCATTTCAGAGCTACCCAGCTTAATGGTTCAGGCCTTCCTCCACCAACTGCTCATCTCAGAAGAGACAGTAAAATCTGTATGGGCAAAGTAAAACAAGAGAATTTTGTTTAAGCTCTGAGCTGCCATGGGACTCTAGATACTGAGATTTACTGGTTTAAGGCTGTTCAATATCTGATCTCAATATTGCAGGCATGTAACACACCTATACTCCTTACACTGCCTCATTAATCAAGTGGTTTACAAATGGGTTGTCCAGTTTTCCAGTTACAGAAAAGCTAAGGACAGTCAGAAATCCTCCTCACACCAAATAATCCAGGAGATTTCCCATTTTTGGACTCCAGGAGAATCCCCACTTGTGTTTAGCAAACAGCAACTTCTGGGACTCTGAAGGAGGTGTATAACACCTCTCACATTGTCAGTGGTGGAGGCAACGTAAATGTCAAGATGACCTTTCAACTTCCAATTACAAATATGATGACTAAGTTCCACAGTGCACACAGGCAACTTTTGGCTTGATAAATGTACCATCAAGGATCATTCTCTTTTTTTTTTTTTGAGAGGATAAAAAACCAAACAAACAAGGGAAGCTGAGAAAAGCAGGAGCTGAATGCAGAGGTACCTTCTGATTAGATGTGAGAGCACTAAATGGCTGTAGACAGTAGCACATTGTGGGGGCTGTAACACATACCTACCTAAACTTCTCATCACATGTGTAGGTAAAGCTTGACATTCTGAAACATTTAGTAGTCTTAGCTCTTAACTTACATAATTTGTGTCTTGGCCTATTAAAAAAAAATAAATAAAACACCAAACAACACATAATCCTTAGTAAGGAATAGAGCTGAAGGTCCTAAAGTGATATATTCTTAATTTCTGTTCTTACCAAAAGCAAGTTCCATCTCTCATCACTCTTGCATGTGACACTCACTGGAGGGTACATCTACATGAGAAGATCCATACTGGAGCTATATTGGTACAGCAGGGTTATTCTGGATCCTTTAGGTACTACAGTTTGCATTTGCACGTGGAAGTAAGTGTACAGGCAGCAGAGATATTCCTTGCTTCCCAAACACACAAAGAGCAATAGATCAGAGAAAAACTGGGATTTCCCAGATTCCTTTACTCTATTCCTGTACACAGTGTTGGGCTACGTACTTTGGTCCCCTAAACCTCTCTCCCTCCTCCCTATTGCACATCTCACAAGCTCTTCTCAGCTAAGGCAGGCAGTGTGGTCAGTAAAACGTACTGGGCTCTGCATGAAGGAGGCTGAGCATGGTTAAGCGCCTTTGCAATACAAATGATAACAGCAACAATAATGGTTGTAGCTCACTCAAGACCTCTTCTTTCCTTTCTAAGGTTGGATGTAAATAATGTCCTTATCTTCTAAGAAATACCTCTGGCATCTCTGACTAGGTGATAAGTAGAAAGAAGAGAGACACTCTTAACTGGTGATCAAGAGCAGGAGAGTGATTAACATCCTCTGGGGAACACCTTGTTGATGATGGCTGCTTTGCATTGTTGAGGCTGTAAGAAGCACCTACATTCCTCCTTCACAGAGCTCTCAGCTGCTGCTGATGTCAGCTCTGCATTAGTCCAGCAGCACACTTGTCAGGCCAATTTCTGATCAAAGCTTTTGTTGCCACTGTAGTCATAACTGTAACCCTCTGCAACCCTCCCCAGTTTGAGAAAGGGGCATAGTCTGAATGTAGGTAGAAGGAAGGACTGGACTTAGGCAACACCAAGATTGTTCTGAAGTAAGAAAATAAATCAAAAATACCATGCAGAGGTAGCAATTAGTAGCAAGGCTGAATCAATTTATATGAGTTTTCACGGTGGGGACTGTGGCTCATGTTCCCTTGTAGGTGACTTTAGTACGCTGGGTCTCAACATTCCACTGGAATTGCCTGTCAGTATACAGTCACTTTTTGAGATTTAGTCCAGCTCCTGCCATGCACAAACTCAACCAAAGCAAGAAGAAACAGACCAAGTGAAACAGCATTGTTCCTACAAGGTCAAAGTCTGGACTAACATGGAAGCTTTCTGAAGTTCAGATTTAATCTTGACCACTGGATCAATGCAGATGTGTGGCCACAGGCCACTGCATTGATTTGTATTGATGAGTACCAGCAGATCTAGGCTCTCTCCATCCTCATCTCCCTCCGCAGTGGAAGTAAATGGCACCCATGTAGTTCTGCACCCATGCTGGGATCCTGTGCTGACAGTCCGGATCTGGTTAGTCTGACTAGCACTGCAGTACACCCTGACTGAGGTCTCCCCAGCCTGGACAACAGAACATGGATATAAGCACCTGTGCATTTAGGCTCTTTCTACACTGCAGGATCAATCTGTGCTTTAAACATCTCAGGAACAGCTGTGCCAGAAAGTCCCTCTCTTCCAGATATGCTCACTCTCCTGGCAAAGGTGGACCCCAATGTTGAGTGAATCTGGTTGCATGATATGGAAAACATGCCAGCCAGATCAGAAATACATTTATATCTAGTAACAACCTACTCTTGGATAGTGTAGGAAGAAAACACAATGTCACACTTTCAATTACAGACTACCACTTAGATTAGGCAATCCTAGGCCACAGCAATGATGTCCTTTCTCTTCTCCCCCTCGCTTTACTCTTTTTGTCTCCTCATGTTATTGCTCACATGAAACATCCATTTTCAAGCACTGTATTTCCCACTTTAAGAGAATGCAATAGGAAGTTCCACAGGTTAATTATAAATTGGTTTAAAAAGCATTTACCAAGAAGTGTTTTAAATCCATTTCCCTTAATTTCATTGGATGCAGCACATGTCTTGCAGTGCAAAGGGGAGATGTGGCTTTATTGCCACTATCTGCCAGATGAACATGTTCATCATCACCAGTGTAGGGAGTGATAAGTCCTTTATCTGATACAGAGAGGCAAAACACTCCCTCTTTCTTATCAAGAAATTGAGTTATCAGCCAAATGAAGTAGTTTTTTGGTAGTCTTTCTGACTGCTTTTTGCTTTTAAATTCATACTGGCAGTAAGTGTTCATGGTTGTATTTTCCTTTTGAATGCTCATTTCAAAATGCAGCAGCAGCAGCTACAGATAAGAATGTTTCATCTCTCCAAGACATCTGTTCTGAGTCTGTTAAACAGTTCTGAATTTTGCTCTGATTGTTGGTAAACTAAACTACACCAAAACTAACACAAATTATGCTAAAATACTCATAGGAGTTTAGAGGAACACAGAGGCCATCACACTGCACAGCCAAAGGCTGCTGACATGCCCATCACTACTGGCTTAGGCCACTCTTCTTGGTGCTACTCCTTACTTCTAGGTGCCTGACCTGAGACAGTTAGGACCCAGAAACCTTGGCAAGTGCAGACCTTGGTCTATCCAATGTAAAACTTTTGCCATACCCAAACATATGACCAAACCCATTGAGAATTAACCACACGGCGTAATAAAGAGAAATTAGGATTTCTCAGCCACATGACATCATTAGAAGACTAACATCTGGATGCATTAAAAGATTTTTAGGTGTGAAGAGTTAGAGACCAACTGTCTGATGCCTTTTTAAGAGCTCAGTTGGATGGTATGTCCCCTGCTGGCATTCTCTGTGCTGTGAGCAGCTACTCTGAAGGCCTTTGTGCAGAGTGCTACCCATGGGAAAGGCCAGCATCACAGGAGCCTGAGCAGAGGAGAAATGTGCATAGTTGTTGTACCTGTATCTCACCGATGGATTCAGTATCTTTTTGGTTGAGTGTGGCTGGAAAGTTGACTTCACTGGGATAGCACTGAAAAGGATTTGTCCTTGACTGCAGAGGGCAACTGTGCTCATTCCCAGATCACCAACTTAGCTTCTAATTGTGACTGTTCTCTTCCATAAACCAGCCCTGAGAAGACATGACTTGGCATCAGAAATCCATGGAGGACAGACGCCTGAAGTCAGAAATGTCAGAATACCTATAAATTCCCTGCTACAAGCTCATCTTTCTCCCTCCCTCACATAAAGACTCGATCAAACAGGAGCTCCAAGATTAATATAAGGGCTAATGACAAGAACATCATCATTTCACCTGCTGAGCAAGACAAGCAAACCCCACAAGCGCTCTTGAGCTTGCTCAGCACAGAGACAGCCTAGGGAGCTCAGATGCTTGAACCAGTAGCTTGAACCAGAGCTCTGAACTTTGCGTTGACTCAGACAAGTAGATTGCCTACTTCCTCTCACAAAAATCAAATACAGACACCTAAGAGCTGCAACAAGACCAGTAACACCCTAGTCTCCTGTTTTCCAAAGCCCATACATATCAGCTTCTTCAGCGATTCTACCTCTATGGGGCTGCTTTCTTTCCCAAAATGTTTTCCTGTGGCTGAACCTGTTAATTTGGTAGCAAGCAGGTGTTTCATCTTTAAGCAGTGATTTTGCAACCAGATGCATTATTGCTGGAAGGGCTGTATACTCTCACCTCTTTGTAGACCGGACGGTATTGTTGGATATTAATTCTTGAAGAGGCAAGAGATAATTATCATAATGGCCTATCTGACAATAGTTTCATTAGTTTCCAGCCTTGCTGTCAGCTCACACATTCCTTTCTCCAAAGAATACCTGATACACTCAGGTATTTCTGAAGCTGTGCCTCCACAGGACATGCCACAGGAACTACAGTGAGCTCTATGTACTTTCATACCACACCTGCAAGGAAGTTGTTACAGGAAGAGTTATTTATTTTTTCTTGATCGTTGATAAGAAAGCTGCCTAAAAACTTCCGATCCTTCCCTCTTTTCCAGCTATGTCAAAGCTCTGGAGCTCCTTCCCACTGAGTGCACAGGCTCTGCAAGTCTCCTCATTGAATCTTAAGGGATGGAAGATAATCTAGTCCAACCCCCTTGCCAGAACAGGACCACCTAGAGTCCCTCCTAGTTTTGAATGAAGGGAAATGAATCTTTGGCAGAAATATAGGAAATATTTGCTTTCATTCTTTATAGCTTAAAGAGACAGCAGGTGGTATTTGAGGCTGCTCTATACCATCTTACTTCTTCCACATTCTGAAAATCTCATTCTTTTATCTAAGCTGAACATGTCCTCCTAATACTTCCCTGAGCTATCAGTGGAGATTTTTTGTCTTTCACCACTTTCTCCATTTTTCAGTTTAAGACATTTAGGTTTGCTTGTTTATTTGATGGATTGGGGTTTTTCTGAGAATCAGAGAATCACAGAATATTGGGGGTTGGAAGGCACCTCGAAAGATCATCTAGTCCAACCCCTATGCCAGAGAAGGACCACCTGGAGTAGATCACACAGGAACTCATCCAGCTGGGTTTTTTAATGTCCCCAGAGAAGGAGACTCCACAGTCCATCTGGGCAGCCTGTTCCAGTGCTCCCTTACCCTCACAGTGAAGAAGTTTTTCCTTATGTTTCTTTGGAACTTCTTATGTTCCAGCTTGTACCCGTTGCCCCTTGTTCTATCATTGGATATCATTGAGAACATCCTGGCTCCATCTTCCTGACACCTGCCCTTTACATATTTGTAAACATTAATAAGATCAACCCTCAGTTTCTTCTAAGCTAAAGGGCCCCAGCTCCTTCAGCCTTTCATCATAAGGGAGATGCTTCATGCCCTTAATCATCTTTGTGACCCTGTGCTGAACTCTCTCCAGCAGCTCCCTGTCCTCCCTGTCCTTCTTGAACTGAGAGGCCCAGACTGGACACAAGCCCAGTATTACACTGAATGGAGGAGGACTCTGCAGATGCAGGTGCAATGTGGAAGTGGTTCCACATGCATAGGTAGTGAGAAAGATTCATTCCTGCTGCCTCACACATGATATTTAGTCCGATGCAGGGTGCAGAACAGGGACCATCATTCAGAAGCTCTCACCCACCAACTTAGAAGAGCTGGAACAACACAATGGGAGAGGCTGTGATGGGTTTTAGCTCTAAAGATCAAGGTTTTTAAAATTAAAGAAAGTGTTGACTTTCTTACCTGAAAAGATCATTAAGTAGTTGCAAATAGCCTTAATACTTTAAAGAAGACTTAATCAAGCAGAATTGGGATATCTTGACAATCTGATAATTGCAGCATAAAATTCAGAGAATGTGGAGGCCATGGGAGTGCATGATCAGCCTTTTGGGGCTGATTGTCCTGATACAAGTCTTTCTCTTTTTGAAGAGAAATTTAAATCACCAGGACTTTAAAAAATAACTGTTTGTCATTCACAAGAGTCTTAAATATCTTCCTATTTATCACACGCCTAAATCAGAGCAGATTTATTGTAATTCACCCTTAATCCACAGCTGGACAAAATTCTCTGCTATCAAGGAATGACAAAACTTCTGGAGTTAGCTTGGTCCCTCCCAGTTACGCATGTCAAAAGGTGTTAATTTGTGTAGAGAGGGCTGATTCAAACTGTACTTGTTTTCTTCAGGGGTTTCTTCAATGGAAATTAGATTAGTTTATGGGTAGTGTATTTAAACCACAAAAAAATAGCTAGCATTACCTAGCTAGTATGGGGATTTTAAGAGTTATATACCCATCTGGATAGTTTTATTTTATGTAGTTAAGAATAAACTAATCAAGGGCTGCCTTCTTTGAAAACTAGATACCCAAGTAACTGTGATGGCTTGAAAGAACTGAAATGTGAAACTGTAAACAAAGTTAAATTAACAGCTGTGGTAATTTTACCCTGAAGCCAAAAAGGTAAAGGCTGCACAAGATGGAAAGACCAAAGCTGGTCTTTTATTCTCTGTATTAAAGTTCCTTACATTACAATGAAAATATGTTCCTGTGTTCTCCTCCTTCCTGATGCCATCTTCTATTTTACAATAGCATAAAATAGGATAAAGCAGGGCAAACATGCATTGACATGGGACTGTATAATGCCAGACTGCTTTTAAAAACATCTAGTGGTTTAATTTCCCTAAAGAATTGATTCGTTATATGCACTGTCAGATTCAAAAAATTCAACTATGGAGCAGGCTCAACATCACAGAATCACATAACATCTAGCATCATAGTTTTTAAAATTTTCCAGAAAAGATACTAACACTAAATCCTGAGCCTGATTGTTCCAGTTATTATCCTCTAGTTTGGGCTGAAGACTGGTGTTAGAAGCCCAAGCCACAGAAGCAGTTCAGACTCTGTGGTAATTCTCTTCAGAACTTACCATTCTGAGTGATCAGTGGGCTTCTGGGAGAGATGTGGTACTCACTGCACTGATGGGGGGTAGTTTGAATATCAGCATAACATTTTCTTTCACTGGCCCTCTCCCCATTTGGTTTTCTTCTGTGTGTTTCCCTTTTCCTGTCAGGAATACATGCCCTGATTTTTTTCTGTGGGCTGACAGATTTCACAAAGCACAGGACAGAGGAAGAAGCTACCATGTTTGTTGCAAGCACTCTTGGATACATAGCCAAGAGCATGTAGGAAAGTAAAACAAATTACACCAGATGCCATTTTCACTGACCTGATGGCATCTCTGAAGGTGGACATCCACAAGATGAGGATGCACAGCCTTGGCTTCTAACAGCAGAAGAGGGTTTAGTATTTTATACACACTACCTCTGGTTTAAAACTAGTACTATTTATTATTTTATTTTACTGTTGTGATCTTCACATTTACCCTTTAATATCATTCTAAAGTTTTGTAGCCCATGGCTGGGGCTGCCATACTGGGCTAGCAATGATAGGAACTGCAGCAGTGCTGGTCCCTATTGTGCCTTCATCAGGAGGTGTATTTCCTTCTCTGTTTTTTTTTTTTTTACAGACAAAGACAGTGGCCCTCCCAGGTGTTTGCATTTCTCTGTCTCACTGGGGAAGTCCGTTGAGAAGGTACTTGTTGGTGAAGCACATAAGTCTTTCTGAGCATGGAAGAAGGGGATAGGAAGACGTTATAAGTGTAGTCAATGTTGTGCAGCTTGCAGAAACACTGCAAGCCTACACATATCTCACCTCCTATTGTTAAAGAAATTACAGCTGCTGAAAGAGATGAAAAAGCAACACGTTTCATTTCTGGTTTTTATAGTAATAAGGCAAATCTGGTTCTTTTTTCCTGTGTAGCGTGGGTTTGTTTTTTTGGACTGGGGTCCTTTATGAGACTGGGACAGCTTGATATGGAGATGTCATTCCCTGCATGAGTGCTGTCAGATGCACACAGGTGCACTGAAGTTAATGGTTCTGAATGTAAGGACCATGCTTGTTTGGGTACATGTCAGATACAAGGAGTTAAGACTTTCCAGGACTAATTATTAGCATTAGTGCTTTCCTGTTTCTCACTAGTGGAAGAGCAGCAACCTACAGAGCTGTGGAGAGGTGAAGTGAAAATTTCAACAGAAATTTCTGAAGACAGCTATGAGTTCACGGTGATGCTACAATTCCTGGATGACTTACTGGCCACTGAAAAAGCAATTGCAGGTGTCTTCTGAAAACACAACATGCAGTAGGTGGCACAGGCACGCAGAGAGTTACCATTTGTCTCAGGGGATTCCAGACACAGAGAGGTGTGAGAGCTTTTTCCACCATCTCTACTTCTCTCTCAGGTTTTGCTTTCATTTCTTCTTCTTGCAAGTTCCCACTCTGCCATCACACATAAATTCCACTCAAGCTCCTGACTCAGCCCCCCTCTCATCTCATATTTATCACTAACCCTCCATCCAATGTTGAAACAAGCACATCGACTTTGCTTTCTCCTTAATGTTATACTTGTGCATCTATTCATTCAGTCTAACAGCTGTTTTGTCAAAATGGCCTTTTTAATGGAGATTTATACTTAGCCATTTCATACTTTGCCAGTGTTCTTTTACAGCTAGGACTGGTCATAAGAAATCAGAGTGAAATGTCTTTGTTCATTCACACTAAAACCGCCACGTTAGCGCTGCGCTGGTGCACCTCGGAGTTGGCTCTCCAAGAAAAACCAAACTTACAGTCTGCATGAGACCTGAAGGAATCCTATAGAATGTTTAAAAGATTGTTTCCTCTGAAGGCTATATTGTTTCAATAGCACACTTCTTCCAGCTCTCCTTTCCTGCTTTTCCATTCACGTGAACACAGGGTATTTTAAGAGTCCATCTGCTCGTGTTACTTATTCCTCACTTCAAGTCACAATCCTCTGTTATACTACAGTTAATTGCTCTGCCTATGATTATATTGCAATCAGGAATGGGATTATCATTTTCAACGCTATCTCTATCAGAGTAATTTCAAAATATTTCTACTGCTACCATCTCCAGTTGAACTTCAACAGCTTTTACATTTTTTAGGACACTTATTGCATGTCTGGCTATTCTGATGCTGCTCTTATGTAGTCAAAAGTGCCCACATCATGTTTTATAGTAATTGTAACTAGATTAATTTGGATCTTGCACCTTTCTGGCTGAGTTCAGGCCTGCCTGTAGTCACCTTATTTCCATTCACAGCAGCAGGATCTACTATAGACAGAGAGGGATGTCATTTTAAAAATAGCGCCATGTATTTTAAGCCACCTCTGAGCAAGGGTAAATCTGATCCCGAAAATGTCAGTAGGTGAAGCATCTACATCACGAATATACAACGGCTCTTGGCTGTCCTATTGCCCTTTCCTGTGTCAAAACTGTCCCTCTTTACCAACGAGACAGGGGACAGGAGAAAACGGTCCAAATTCTGCTCTCAGCCTTCTGCTCCGTGAGGAGTTGGCTGCTCGCAAACACTCTGCTCGGTGAAACGCTGCCGCTGGGAGATTAACACAAAAAAAAAAAAAAAAAGGAAGAAGGGGATGTGGGGGTTCTTTTGGGAGGGGATGGAGGGGCGAGTTCAGGCCG
>WBNH01004702.1:660156-679767 GCA_013401255.1 Urocolius indicus | reverse complement strand
AGCCCGGGGGGAGCAGCTCCCCGGCGGCGCAGCCCGCCTCACCAAGACGCCCCCCCCCCCCCCCCCCCCACCCCCTCCCTCCCGCAGGCACCAGCCGCCGCGATGCCGCTCAGCGCCGGCTTCCCCAGCAAGAATTATGACTACGACTACGATTCGGTGCAGCCATACTTCTATTTTGAGGAGGAGGAGGAGAACTTCTACCTGGCGGCGCAGCAGCGGGGCAGCGAGCTGCAGCCCCCCGCCCCGTCCGAGGACATCTGGAAGAAGTTTGAATTGCTGCCCACGCCGCCCCTCTCCCCCAGCCGCCGCTCCAGCCTGGCCGCCGCCTCCTGCTTCCCCTCGACCGCCGACCAGCTGGAGATAGTGACCGAGCTCCTCGGGGGAGACATGGTCAACCAGAGCTTCATCTGCGACCCGGACGACGAGTCCTTCGTCAAGTCCATCATCATACAGGACTGCATGTGGAGCGGATTCTCCGCCGCCGCCAAGCTGGAGAAGGTGGTCTCCGAGAAGCTGGCCTCGTACCAGGCGGCCCGCCGGGAGGGGGGCCCGGCCACCCGCCCCGGCCCGCTGCCCCCCGGGCCGCCGCCGCCGCCGCCGGGGCTCTCCGCCTCCCCCGCCGCCTCGGCCGGTCTCTACCTGCACGACCTGGGCGCCGCCGCCGCCGACTGCATCGACCCCTCGGTGGTGTTCCCGTACCCGCTGAGCGAGCGGGCCCCGCGGGCCGGACCACCCGGCTCCAGCCCCGCGTCCCTGATGGGCGACGACACGCCGCCCACCACCAGCAGCGACTCGGGTGAGTGGCGCCCACGCGTGTTTGCGGGGGCGGGTGGGGCGAGCGCATGGAAATCCACGCGGCTCCGGGCATCCGCAGGGGCTCCGCCGGGGCTGGGGGAACGGCGCGGCAGCCCCTCGCCCGCTTCCCTCCCCGCGTGGGCTTGTTTAAATGCCACGTTAGCGAGGCACGGAGAGACTCCCAACGACTTTTTATTTCCTGGAGAACCAGAACAGTTTTTCTTCCAGGGCTAGAGAAAAAAGAACAAAAAAAAAGGCAGGGAGGGGGAGGGAGAGAGAAACTTTCATAACGGGGTCAGAGTCGGTCTCCCGGTGGCACTCGTGGGGCGGGAAGGAGTTAACTCCCGCCCGAGAGCCGCGGGGGAATGTGCAGTCTGGGAGGTGCTAGTGAAAGTGACTGCAGAGGAGTGAATGGGGCTGGGAAAGTTTTAGAAATGCTTCCTTAGGTATTTGACAGCGTGTTCCGCTCCCTCATAAATTTGGGTTGAAAGTGACTTTCTACTCAAAGCTCTACAACTTTCCTTTTTTTTTTTTTTCCCCCTTCCCCTCCCTTGGATTTTCCACAAATTAATAGATCAAGAGAGATCCAGAAAATGTCTCCGAGTACACATATGTGTTAAGTAAGCTTTCTTTTGAGGCGTGGCCAAAGCCTTCTAAATCCTTAATTAAGGGCAGCTTGAGTCTGGGAGCTTTATTGCCCTGTACTGCTGACAAGCGAGGTTAAACTTCCCTGCTATCTTTCATGCACTCCTCGGAATTGCGCAACATCTTTGCAACTTTTGAAATCGGGGAGAGCCGGCGTTTGGAACGCTGTCCCTGTGTCCTATTGCACTCGAAGCTTTGCTTCCTTGTAAGAAGGGCTCTTGGGAAAAGCAGAGTCCAGCAGCAGCAAATGGGTTTAAGAAGGGTTTGTCAATGCCTGCGCAGCTTAGTGTAACCTTCCCTTATGTGTATAGTGGTGTTGAGAGTGTTTGCACAGATTAGCTTATGAATTTTTTATGTCGTTTCCCCCCCACCCCCTTGCAGAAGAAGAACAAGAGGAAGATGAGGAAATCGATGTCGTTACATTAGCTGAAGCAAACGAATCCGAATCCAGCACAGACTCCAGCACAGACACATCAGAAGAGCACAGTAAACCCCACCACAGCCCACTGGTTCTCAAACGGTGTCACGTCAACATCCACCAGCACAATTATGCCGCTCCTCCTTCCACCAAGGTTGAATACCCAGCTGCCAAAAGGCTAAAGTTGGACAGTGGCAGAGTTCTCAAACAGATCAGCAACAACCGAAAATGCTCAAGTCCCCGCACATCAGATTCAGAAGAGAACGACAAGAGGCGAACACACAATGTCTTGGAGCGCCAGAGGAGAAATGAGCTGAAGCTGAGTTTCTTTGCCTTGCGTGACCAGATACCTGAGGTGGCCAACAACGAAAAGGCGCCCAAGGTCGTCATCCTGAAAAAGGCAACAGAGTATGTTCTTTCCATCCAGTCGGACGAACACAGACTGATCGCAGAGAAAGAGCAGTTGAGGCGAAGGAGAGAACAGTTGAAACACAAACTCGAGCAGCTAAGGAACTCTTGTGCGTAGGAACTCTTGGGCATCGCTTAGAATAACCCAAGCTAGACTGAAACCATGGTAAAATATTAGTGTTTCCAATATCACTCATGAACTACACCAGTCCATCAAGTATGGAACTATTGCAACTGCATGCTGTGCGATTTTTAACTTGAGACTACACAACCTTGGCTGAATCTCCCAAGGGTTTGGCCAGAACCTCAAAACTGCCTCATAATTGATACTTTGGGCATAAGGGATGATGGGACATTCTTCATGCTTGGGGATGAACTCTTCAACTTTTTTTCTTTTAAAAATTTTGTATTTAAGGCATTTTTTCATATGAGAATCCAAAAAAAAGAGTTGTCCCCAGATTGCTGTATATATTTACACATCTTATTGCCATGTAAATACCTTTAATAAAGCCTTTATAGAAAAATGTGCAACATTAATACGCAACAGTTGTGGCAACTGGATTTATACTTGTCTTGAACTTCTGTGCCATAACATTTCACAGTTTTGTTTTTTATTTAAATACATTTTTTCTTTTAAAAATGATTTTTATTTTGTTTTTAGATAAATAAATATTTGCTCAAATATAATTAGCTAAATCCCGTGTAAAGACTTTGCTTTGTCTCCCACTGTTGTTGTTAGATGCTTGTTTCTGTGACATCCCTCTCTCTGTCATCAATGGCAGTGACCTGTCAAAAAGGTGTTAGGTGAGAAGAAATTATGATGGTTCTGTAGCTTAGCAGGGAGTTGAGTTTCTTCCTCCCACTTCTATTAATTCAAGTAGATGAAATCATTAGTCTAACGTGCTTTGTCATCCAGTGTTGCCACCAGTGCTTCTATGAAGGTGATAGTAACAATGTCTGTCTTGGCTGTAGTCATGTGCCTGGTGAAAGTGAAGTTGAGATGATGTATTTTCACACCAGTCACCTCAACCCCAGTGCATGGGCTCTGCATTCCTTCCATGTATGTGTAATTACATTTTCAGGGCATGACCTTCATTCTGCACTATGGACCCAGCTACGTATTTTGAGGGCTGCTTTGTACTAGACTCACCCTAATTGCTTCCTGTTTGATTTTTGGACATAAGTTAAACAGGATAGGAAAATAAACTGAGATGGTGAGTGTTGAAGTGGTTAAAACAACAGCAGTTTCCCTTTTTGAGTGCTGAAATCAGCAGAGACAATCTTCCTGGTCAAACACCTTAACACTTCATTAATGTGAATAGGTACTTGGGATTTCAAGTTAGAGGATACAAAGGGAGCAAAGGAAAAGAGCTATTTCTTACTTGGAGAATATGCTCAGACAGATTCCTAGCATTTGCCAGAGACATTAAATTGTATTTACATTCAGGAATTGTATCTTGATCAGCTTTGGATGGGCCATAAAGAACTTGCTTGACACAGCTCCTAAGATTAGATTTGCTCTTTTTCCACTCTTTTCACTCACTTAACTCCACTTTAATCAGGACTTCAGCAAGGAATCAATGAGCCCTTTGGTGAGGAGAGAGAAGGTGCTTTGCAAAAAGTTGAAACTTTATTGTTTTTTATTTTCGTAATTCCAGTTAAATACATACTTTCTTGGCTTCTAACCATTTGAGGAAAAGTTCTGCCACATAACACCAGTGCCAGACACTGAACTGGGACTGAGGATCTTTGCTTTCTATTGCTTTTAAGTTCAGAGCAGGAAGAAGGATTTGAGTGTGGGTACGTGTATGGGATGGGAGCAGGTAGCATTTTAGGGACAGGGTAGATGACAAAGCTCTGCTCTGCAAAGCCCAGTTACAGCCCTCCCAATAATTTTGCACTTGGAGCTTCTAAGAAAAGGTAAGTGTCTAAATCTCATTCAATAAATGCTTTAGGTGCTGGGCTGAAGGCTTCTTGGGGAAAAAAAAAATGGTTAAGAACATAGGAGAAATAAAGACATTTTTTCTTCAATTTGTCTGCACCACCCACTTGTAATTTGGCTTGTAGAAGGGGTCTGCAGTTTTCTTCATATGTGATTCAGATTTTCAATTATGAGGGGAAAAGTGATGTGAAATGAAATGGTTAATTGTATCAAAATAGCAATTCAGGGCATCTTCCAGATCTGAACTACAGAAACAGTCTTTTAGTAGATAGGACAACTTCAAAGAACGTGAATTTCACTTGCATTTTGGCATGCACTCTAGTTTAGATATTACTTTGGAACAGAATAAAGTGGTGTTCAAGAATTTATAACTGTATCTCCATCCTCCAGAATGAACTGAGGAGTGTAGATTCATCTATGAGCCATGAAAAAACATTTGTTACCTTTGGGTCCCAGTTTTATGTGTCAGCAAAACCACCTCGCTTCTTCCAGTTAAATCAGGTTAGACCGTAGTGATCAAAACACCTCTCCTTATTTGTCATCTTCTTAAATCATTTGGAGAATAGTTTGGGGTTTTCCTTCACATTGCAGAAGGTCTTCAGTCTTTTGACGGGTAGGATACTTGGAATTATGTAAGTTCTCACTCTCATCTTTTTGGTGAGCATCAGTTCTGCTCGCCACTTTCCTACTGGAAGAGCACAGCACATCATGAGCATGATCTCACATTACCACTCTTTAGAATGTGATTTTATGGGGTAATACTTCATATTTATGCCTTTTTACTATCTGGAAGAAAAATTCTCATCATTAAATTTCTACTACAACAAAGAGGCTTTCACTTTCCAACTCAGTGCAAGGAGTTAGGATGTTCAGAAGTCAGAGACATCCCACAGGAGTTCCCGGGTTGGATTCAGTTAGTAACACACAGTATATGGATAGAAAAGCTTTGAGTTTTGCTGCTGTTTTGGAGCAATAAGGGAGATAAGCTTATAACAGAAGCTTCTGAGCCCTGAAGTAAAATGCACCAAGTAAATATAGTATGTGCCAAACTGCTGCACCAAAACACTACTTAAAATACAAGGAGCATTTTAAACTTAATCTCTCTGCTCTTCTACTTTTACAGGAGACTTCAAGCTAATTCTCTTCAAAAAAAAAAAAACCAAAACCAAAAAAACCCCACCACATTAGGCAAGGCATGACAGCAAAGGAAACTAGAAATAAACCATGATGGTGAAAATAAAATTGCTTTTATCATACACCCTTGTTTTCATGTAATAATACTGATTTCTACAGTTCCAGGTTTCTTCTTTTGTGTGTGTGGGTAAGTTCTGTCTTTCCAGCCAAGCAATTATCTAAATGACTTCAATGTATCAATACAGAACACTGTGGGAGCATTGGGATGTACAAAAGCACCTGGGTCTGCTAAATTCACAATTCCAATTTATCACTGTCTATAAAGAAGTCACTTGCCCCTGCCATAACCACTCTTGCTTCTGTAGCACTTTGCAACCATTGCAAATAGTTGAGAGATGACAAACATTTCATCAGAGTTGCATGAAAAGGAGAATTTCAGGTAAGTGGAATAGAATTACTGTAAACTGGAAATAAGCCAGGCCACTTCAGTTAAAATCTGAATGTATTCAAAACGGAATCTAGAGGTGGTTGTTTCATCTACAGAGATGAACCATCTTCTAATACTCTGAATTTTCATTTTTTCTTTTAACTCATTTGGTTTTGATTGATCTGTGTTAGACTCACCTGCCAATGCATTATCAGGAAAAAAAACACCCTGAACAATATGGAATCCTAACATAAGCAGACAGCTTGGAAAGAGAGTCAGGATTTACTTCCCAGCTTACGGTTTTGCTCTTTTCTTATTTCAAAAGGACATCTACAGGAGCTTCTGAAAAAAAAAAAAAAAAAGGCTTTGCTGACTGAAAACTAACCCCTGGTTTCCCCTTGAAGTTTCCACAGAGGCAAGGTCTAAACTTGCCTAGAAAAAAAAAAAAAAAAAAAAAAAAAAGAAAGTTAAAAATCAAGAAATGAACTAGATGATCCACAGAAGCCAGATTTCATTTCCTGTACAAAACATTTGACGTTCATCAGGTTTTTCCTTCCTTTGTGCCATGTACTCATCTCAGGCATTGCTGTAGAATCAGCAGAGACAGGTAACAGTGAGGATGTTATCCAAGATTCAGAATAACAGATAGGAAGTCAAAGGCATTTTTACACCCAATTCTACCACTCACTTTCTACAGAGCTCTTGGGTGAAGGAAGGGTACAAACCTTCACACCATCTTGCTGATGGCAGCAGGCTTCGTGTTACCAGTAATGCACATCACAGAGGAGCTGCAGTTACCTTGCATGCTGAAGGGAGCCAGGTTGAGTGGGACACTGGCCAGGCAGTGGCCATCCCACCTCTTAATCAGTTCTTGACTATATAGCAGGATATTTTTTCCACAACTCAACAGAGACCAAATAACTTGTCTCTGAGTGTGTCCAGAGACCATCTGTCTTCCAAGGAGATGAGATGGTAGTTTTCCTGATAATAAAAAGTAATGACCTTTGGTGCTGAATGCTAGTGCATATGAAAAAGTTTTATTTGCCACTTGCCAAAACTATTTAGTATTTGTATTTACTGAGCAAACCTTTCTTCAAGTTACCACCAATGGATGGGAGCCTAAGCTATGCATATCTGCATGGTTGTGCTTGAAGCCATGAGACATGAGAGAGAAGTTGTTGGCTGGGAGTTGAGCTGCAAGACTGGCTGACTTTGATGGCAAAGTATTTTATTCCCAGAGGCACTGTTTCCAGTTTCCAGTTTGATACAAGATGTATGAAGCTATTGCTTATCCTCCACAAGTCTGGGAGAGAACAGTGAGATAGGTTGGTTCCTGACATTACGTATTACAGTGATTACATTTTGTTACTAAATTCACTCTTCATATATGTCTCTCTACAGACCTTGCCATGGTTACTGTTTTGTTGAATACATTTCCATTCAAGTCAAAACCTTTCTTACAACTATGTGTATTTCCACTGCAAGTTTCTGTATCCCAGTTATGTAGAATTATGTTTTCCTCATAGGATCAAAACAACAACCACAAAGGAATAAAGAATTAGGTGTTATGAATGAAGAGTTTTACAAGTACAAGGTACAAAAATGCAGAAATCTCATTGTGTAACAAAGAGTTCCAAGCAGAAAAATTAACACTGTTTGGAACTAATTAGCCCCATCAGCTTCCGTCATGTTAATTTATCCATGATGAAAGGGGACAGCAATGGCAAGAGGAAAAAAAATCCCAAACTATTAAAATTACAGGAATTGTGCTTTATGTACAACAACTATGAGTCTATAACCTCTCCTAAAATTCTGCAGGCTGAAATCAAATGCAAAGCCATGCTCCTTCAGCCACTGTCTGGATGGCTGCTGGTTGGACTCACACAGCAGCCCTCCCGTTGCCCAGTACAATTTGGTTCCAGGTGCCATGTGTGTGCAAGAGGCTGCTCATAGGGATGCAGCTGCCCGAGTGACAGCTTCTTTCCACTGCTTTTTCTCCCATTAATGTACTCCCTGATGAGAGCAGAACCAAACAAAGCAGTGCAGTGCAGGTAGTTCCTGTGATCTAGTGCCCAGCTGAGTGTCTGACAAAGCCCTTTTTGGCTCGTGCCCAAGGCTTTGCTGTGCTGCGGATGCATTAAGGGAAGAGGGATAAACTCTGTGGCTGTGTTGATACAGCAAATGTGAACTAAAGTTTTGCACGCTTACTCACAGCATGAAAATGTCTCCACTCTCCCTCCCCAGTAGAACAGTGGTGTCTGCAATATCAGGTGAGTTCCTACCCCTGCACTGGAAAAACTCCACATTGCTCAGCTTCTAGATTCATTCACTCTGATTTCTGTAGCTTGTTTAGATTTCTTTGGTCTGATATAAGCAGTGTTGTGCCTCGAATTCTTTGGCTTTTCATATGACTGCACCACAATCACTTCTTAAATAATTCATGTCCTATGTGCCCCAAGTAAGAAAACTTGTTCTGTAACAACTTCTACTAGAACAAAGCTTTTAAACAGGATTGCTTTTGAGAGGCCAGTGTTGAAGCATCTGAAAAACAAGTAAAAATGTAGAAAATATAGTGAGGATGCTGGATTGGAGAACAAGGACAAACTTTGTACCCCCAGATTCTATCAGGGCTTTGTCACTATTCCACACTTTAGTCATTTACTTTCAGGCTACACATTAAAATCAGGAAGAAAGGAATAACCCGTATCTATAATTAAGAGGATGTAGTAAGGAATATTGAAGGCATTATGCTATAATCCATATTCCATGCACATAAAAATTCGGGGCTTTGTGATTTTTTTTTTTACTTATATCAATCAAGTATTTTTCACAGAGATGTTACCAAAAAATCCATTGGACTCTAATAGTTCATCTACTAACTGCAGACATTGTGTTTTGCAATGGATTCAGAGAAGAAAAAAAGAAATTATTTTGATAAATTGTACTGTTTTATAATATTCATTTGATCTGCAAAATTCTTCTCATCTATGGTAAATCAGATTTTTTCTCTGGGCACATGTAAAAAACTTATTATGTGTTCTCATCATTCATCATTATGGTAAAGAGTAAGATAATATTGTGTTGTGGCTAGAAGTCCACACTTTGAAGGAATATAAAAGGCTACATGAATATCTTATGAAGTGATTGCAAAACAAAATTGACACCAAAGTGATTCAACTACATAACATATCATTCCCTCCATGTAAAATTGGATCCTTATCGAAACACACTTTTCCCTCTTTCTCATTAGTGCAAGAGATGAAAAAATGAGTTTTTTCTGAAATAATACAGCATTTCCCAATGTCTTACAAGAGCAAAAGTGTACGTTACCATCTGTACTTTGATTCAAAATTTTATTTTTGATGTTTGAATAAAATGAATCCACCCCTTTCCCATTCAGTTCAACATGCTGCCCTGAGTCTAGGACCTGAGTATGACACCCAAAAGAGCGACTGCAAACTGAGAAAGAATAAACAGGACTCCAGGTGAAAAAAAAAAAAAAAATCACCAGAAACTTATGATCTGCTTAGAAGATGGAGTAAAATATCTGGGCAACTAGATGACTGCCAATAGGGTCTGTGCAGGTGTATGGCATTGCCCAGACATGGGGGTTCTCTTGTGCCTGAAACTCCTTTTCAGACTCCGCACACAACTTATTTATTTCCGATTTTAATTGGCTCTGTGTAAATTTGTTCAGACTTTCCTTTGTCTCTGTATGCATTTGGAGCAAAATCTCACCCTCTTCACCAAGCACTACACAAACCACAAAACACTTATTGACTCCAGCAGCTCCAGGATTGCAACCTTCATTTTGCAATCTTTCTTTAATCTTTTCCTAATTAATTTAATTCTGATACCATTATCTAGATTGCCCCATTCATTTAGCATCACAGCACCTATCTCCTCATTCTCACTGGAAGGCTTTGGTAACTTTGCAAATGTTGCAGCTCCATCTCCCATTGCTACCTTTTGATCTCTGCTAACAGCTTTCCTTTAATGTCTACCGAGCTCAGCCTTTTATCAGGCTCCACCCTCGCTGGTAGAGGGGACACTGCTCTTATCAGCGTAGGTGTGAGGAGGCGAATTCCTGACGTCTGCCTCTCCAGGTGATCCTGCTGGCCCATCCGGGCTCTCCAGCCAGTTTTACAACCAGTCCAGCCAAATCCAATTTAAAACTGAAGGGAAGACAGGATTTCATAAAGTTTTATAGCCCGTTCCAGTTTTAACGAATTTCAGGACTTGCTGGGTGGCTTCTTCTGTTAACTGCCTCAGGTGGACAGTTCCAGTGTGGGTGGGAACACAGAGTAATTCACAGCTTGTAGTGGGATGTTTAGGTTGAAAAGTAAAGAATCCATACTGTGATGCTGTTCCATTTACTTTGGTTTATGAAATGAGGTCAGCTGATGCCTTAATTTTTTCGCTTAGGCACACAAAAACACTGTGCTGCTACTATAGGTACAGTTATGTACACATGTTGTTATATATACAGTATGTAATCTTAATGGCACCACCTAAGTATAGACAAGCTGTTTGTTCTCCTTCCTGACCTTAGTGTGACTGTGGCTTAGCTGGTGGGAAGCAGGGACCCACCAAAGAGGACAGGCATTGCAACCTGATCGGGACAAGAGACATCCAGGAGTCAGGGTGCAGACTGGCAGAACTTGCACCAGAACCCCTAATCCATCCCATACCACTTGAATAAAAATGATTATTCTGATAGAATCTCTTCCTCTTCTTGTCATTGGATTCTTTAAGAACGTGTAAATCTTGAGGAAACAAGTTCACAAAAATACTGAGGCAAGACAAGTTGTGGAGAACAGAGTCATTTCCACTGTACCATACATGATGTCGCCCTCTGATCTTCGCAGTTAACTCTTGGTGACCTGTCTCTACATTGAGCTATTTCCTGCTGACAGTAGACAGTGGTGAAATAACTGATATGGTGGATATCCTCATGCTCTTCATCAAAGATCCACAGAGTGACAGAGGTTGGAAGAGACCTCAGGAGGTCATCTTGTCCATCCGCCCTGCTCACCCAGGGACATCTCAAGTAGGTTGCACAGGACCATCACTTTTTGACCTACAACCATGGCTTCTGAATTTTGCCAAGGTCTCCACGTCCTCCCTGAACAAACTGTGCCAGTGCTCAATGCTCAACTTCTCGGTCATGACTACTTTCCAGGGTGAATCTTGTTACACATGATTTATCACAGCATATGTCAATTTTCAGAGGTGCTGAGCAGGTCACACTGTCATGGTTGGGGGACTTAGAATCATAGAATGGTAGGGCTGGAAAGGACCTTTAGAGATCATCTAGTCCAACCCCTCTGCAGAAGGCATGCTCATTGCTTTTAAAGATCAGGCAAAAAAAAACCTGCTGCGATTTTCCTCTCCTGAAGCAGTAATGATTTCTGGATGAAAAGATAGCAGAGAAAGAATAAATCTGAGGTACAGACAGATACCAGTGCACTGCCTGCCCTCTGCCATTTTTTCCTAGGTAACTTTAAACTCTGATGCATTTTGGCTCCCAGGCAAGGCATGTTTTCAGACACTCTCAGATGTCAGTGGATGCAAAGCTCAGCTGAAACTGAGCACAAATGGAAAATCCTGTCCTTCCATCTCTCCTGGTACACCAAGGATTTGCATCAGAGTGGCTTCACTGTCACAAGCTCGAGAAAAAAAAAAACCTCACCATCCCTAAATCCTGAGGGCAGAGGCTGGACGCTGGCAGGAAGGCAAATAACAGCCCACAGCATCTGTGTGGTGCTGGTTTTCTGGAGCAATGGTTTATTTACGTGATGCTTTTCATACAATGCACACTTTCTCTACCCAATATCACTGACATCAAGCTCTGCAACATGACAACAAAGCAAGCTGCTCTGCTTAGTAGTGGAGAGGTCTTTTCCCAGCACATGCTACAGTTTGCTTAGATGGGTGGCTAAAAATGGTGTGTTGATTTTTAAGAAGATTGATAGTCAACAGGAATATGCCGCCTGCCTTGTTTCTCTGCGGGATGTTCAGCAGAGAGCCCAGCAAACCTTAAACAATGGGATCGCCTGTTGATTTGGGGATTAAAAGCTGTCTTTGGAAGAGCATGCTGAGAAAATGTGCCAAGAGCTTCTGCTGAAAGGGCTAATTCATAGTCAAGTCAAGTAGCTTCACAACCATGTTTATCATGAAAATTTGTTATCAGCGTACCATTTGAATCTTAGATCAATGCACACTGATTTTGGCACATCTAATTAGATTTGATGGAGAAGAACATGTTTGCAATTTTTTTTAGGTTCTGTAGTTCCCATCTCTCTATGTGTAATTTCATTTTTTATTTGTTTAACGGTGATTAAGGCTTGTGAATCATGATGCTGCAGAGATACTAGCCACGGTTATCCCTCTGTCTAAGCCAACCCCCTCTGTCACCCAACACTGAGAGTGGGAGATGGAGTCAGAGCTGCATTGCCTCCCAGTTACATCAGCAAGGAGTCGCCATGAGCTCCTTGTATGGCCACAGGCAAGATATTCTACATACCTGCACCTAGTTTACATATCTGTGAACCTGTATATAGCATATATATGCATCTTAGGGGCACTATAAGACTTCATTGATTACTAGCAGTTCCAAATTGTTTCAATTTCTTATGCTTCTATGGCACAACACAAAATTAATTATCATCATTTGAGATATGTCAGGGACGAAGCCTGGTTCTTGTTTACCTTTGTGAGTACTGTGGCTGTTTTGATTTCAATTTTTGCCTGTAATATGCAGTCATTTGAAATCTCCTGGTACAGCGAGGACATCAGCTACACAGGTGTCTATCATGAGGTCAGGGTTTAAAGAGGACACTGTTTGGGACTATACTGGTGAACTGGTGAGCACCTTATGACAGATGCTCACACCAGATATGTCTCCTTCCCTCCTTAGGTCTTTTCTTCAGGGCTAGTGGAGTTTATGTAGCTGCTGTTAAACAGTTTGCCTATATGCATATTCCCAGTCCAAGGGAAATCCTGTGTCTGGTAGTGTAGGAACAGCAGCATCGTGGCTATGAGATGGTGGTGTAAATCCCAGGACAGTGTCCTGCTCCAGTGCACATCTTTACCTCTGACATGAGAAGTAAGAAGAAAACAGCCAGCGCAGGCCAAAGGCTGAGGTGTATCTTTGCATCCATCCTCAAGGTACAGTCAGTGTCCAGGAAACAAAGAGATTCAAAGGAGGGTGTTGAATCAAGTCTCCTACTTCTTAGTATGGTCCTGGGTTCTTATATAAAATATGGGCAGCGATGCCGCTATCAACAGCTGTGCTAAGAAGAGCACAAGTCTCCCAACTGACTTTGAGGAAGATCCCAGCCCTGTAGTCACCAATCAGCATGCCCGAGCCCCAAAAGGACTCATCCCCAATGCCTGTCCCACAGCTGTGTATGAACAAGCACTTTGGGAAGATTAAACTTTAAACATGGATGCACAGACAGTAACTGAACTTGAGAGGAGGGGACACTGGGTCCATCTGTGTTTCATATATCATCCTCCGCTCCCATGCTGCTGCTGGAGGAGCACTGTGCATCGCCCCAGAGCAGAAGTCATGGCTTGGCTGTGCCAACACGCCTATCGTGACACTCCATGGGCTGCCAGTGTCACTCTCCCTTGAAAATTGCTTACATGAACCTTGTATATTTGTTATAGATGGAGAGATTAGTGTGAAGGCTAAAAAAAGAATGTAAACAGAAAGAGAAGGACCCTGGGGATATTGTAGTGGTGTATGCCAGCTTGGCTGGTCCGACCTGTTTATAATGTCTAACCCAATCACAGGTGCCAAAGAATAACCGACAAGTTAAAGTTTCCTCTGCCATTTAGCAACAGGATCTTCATGTGAGGAGGACAGGGCTCCTGCAGTTTTCCCAGGAGCTGAGTGCTTCGGAAATGGGGAAGCAGACATGACACTCTTCTCTTGAGTCTGGTGGCCTTTTACCTGCTTTGTGTGTCTTCTGCTGTGTTGAGGCGTACAGTCCTCACATGGGCATTTCTGGGTGCACAACTCTCTCCTGGTCCCCTCTTCTCTTCATAGGGTCCGTCCAAGGAACTCAAATCTATATACTCTCAACCTCTGCATACCCATAGCTGGGCATCTCCAGTCACTTCTCAGACAGAGCATCTCCTGGCAAATAGCTCATCAATGTGGCATGCTCCCAGGTGCTGTAGCATTGGCCTCAGTGAGCTTGTGCTGTCTCCTGCAACCAAATCTGATTCCTACCACTTACCTCATCATGTCTTCACGTCATGCGTTTTCTATCCCTACTGACAGCACCACCTTCCACTTCCTGATAGGAGAAAGGGCAACAAGTACAAATTGGAACACGAGAGGTTCCAAAGGAATACAAGGAAAAATTTCTTCACTGTAAGGGTGAGGGAGCACTGGCACAGGCTGCCTAGATGGGCTGTGGAGTCTCCTTCTCTGGAGACACTCAAAAGCCACCTGGATAAGTTCCTGTGTGACCTACTCTAGGTGGTCCTGCTCTGGCAGGGGCGTTGGACTAGATGATCTTCCGAGGTCCCTTCCAAGCCTTAAGATTCTGTGTGATTCTGTGATTCCTTTCCCAGGCTTGCAACCTCTGTCATGATCTTTCACCCTTCATGCAAAACAAACTCAACTCCTCCCCAGGGACTCCGTCAGTCCCATTCTCAAGGGTTTCCTTGGCAAATCTGACTGGGACCTGAACAGTGCTGCCTCACTCTCTCTTGAGTTCTCTCTTTTTTCACTCATAAAATTTGTTTTTTTCACCACTGATGCTAAAACTCTGGCCCATAGTTTTCTTAACTCTCCCCCAAATTCATCACCGAAGCATGCTCATCTCTGCATCTACTTTCTGTCCTGTCAATCCAACACAAATTTAGTAATGCAGACATTTAGTTTTACTTTATTACATTGATTTCTTGTTTCTTAAATCACATTCAAGCTAGTTATCTTAAATGGTCTCTGTAATCACAAATGGAGGTTTTGGCCATCTTTACCTCACCAGTTCAGCCTTGCTGCACTCTCAGGCATCACTTTAAAATGTAGTGGTTTTTTTCTTATTCCACAAACGTGGGGAATGAGTCACATGCACCCATAGTTAGGCCATCAGTGACAAAGTTGTTTTTACTGTGCTTAATATCAACCCTTCACATCCTATTTCTCTGCTTTGGAGTCACAGAGAAGCTACAGTGTTGCAGAGAAAGATGTATCACACAGTTGTGTGAGATCCAAGCAAAATTGAGCCCAGCTTCAGTAACATAGCTGTGCTACAAAACAGATCATCACAGTTTCCTTTACCTGTTATCTTTCTCTATGCTCAATATAGCCATTGGGAGAGGTACCAGCCTACATTTATGGATAGTATCTGAAGAGATGGATAGGTGGAAACCTAGTGACATAATTATATTGGGAAAAAAATGACATAAATTCTGGGGATTGGGACTGGCAATGACGACAGTGTAATCTGGTCTCACAGCTCTGGACAGTGATCTTTCTTATACACCTGAGTAGCCACCCTATGACCCTAACACCTGCCCTCTCTCTATTCTTTGTCTTGCATTCAGTGCTGAGGGCACACAGAAGGCAGTGGAAATCTTTCAGGAGCTTAAGAAAGTTGCCAGCCTGCTTCTGCTCTATTAGTGCCACCCATTTCTGGCTCTTAGAGTGTCATTCCCACCAAAATCATGTGTGAGTCAACATTGCCTAGAGATGGATCACTGTTTGGGAACAGGAATGGTTTTTTCCCTTTAGATTAACATGACTGAGAAGTAGAAAAAAAAGTTAGAAGCAGTATCATCTTGCACCATGATTTTATCACAGAATGAATCTGACGTCAGTAAATGCAGCAGGGAGGTACGTGTAAGGGTGAGGAGGAGAGACAGCTATATCAAATCATAAAACCTGCTGGAAAATAAATGGGTGTACACTGGCTTTGAATACATTCAGGATGGAAATTAGGTGGTTTCTAAACTCCAGAGAAGAAAAGTTTCAAGATAATATCCAAGAAGGTGAAGTGAGGACAAGACACTGATTCTCAATCTGATGCCTTTATGGGCAGGCTGGTGTGCAATGATGGCTTCTAGTAGGAGATGAGCAGATGCAATGACCCAGCCCTTTCTTCTGGGTGCCTGAGATGACTGAGGTTTTTGGACAGTGTCAGAATTAACCTGAAACAAGATTAATCCTTGGATAAGGGGAGGTGTAATTATTGTTATGATTACACATTCCCAGTTGTTTTTTTCTGCTGTACTTCTCCATGACTCCTGTGTGGGGGTTATGTGCAGGGGTTTGCCCTAGCCTTACCTGTCCTGGCTGAGGATACTTCCCTTTCCAGCTGCCTGTGGTCACCAGCTGGAGGCTGTCACAGCCCTCATTGGCTCTGCTGGCACTTCACCTAACTTGGCCAGTTTTGCCTGACAGGGATTACAGAACACCATGTGATCCTTGCAGCTGGCAAAGCTGGTGGGGCCAGAGACAGAGGAATGATGGCAGAGTGCTGGAGGGCAGAAGCCTTCCGCTGGCACAGCTTCTTCAAAGCCTGACCCCTGATCTTTGCCTCAGATCTGCTTTTGGCCTTGAAAGAGTGTGCTGTGTCATTTGGCCTTGACTTTGCCTTATTTAGCTCAGAGAGCCAAACTCAGAGCGATGCAATTGCCTACTACACGTGTGCTAAGCTGTCATAAAGATGATTATACTCAAGTGCTTTATTGACATGGACTGAGCATATTCAGGTCACAATGCCAGGAGATTTTTAGAGTACAATCACTAGAAAGGCTGTAGGACTGAGCGACATGAACACAATAAATATCTTATGTGCCTGTGGAAAGAGGGTCTTCGTGTTCCATCCTGCAATGAGAGACATTGGGATGTGATGGAAATGGTTGGGGGGGGGGTGTCTTGCAGCTGTGCTGTTGCTGGGGGAAATGTTTGATGGTCTCCTGCCAGCCTCCCTATAAATAAGTACAGTGTAAAGGGTGGTTCGTGTATTTCTATTGGGTCTAGTGCCTGATTTCCAAACCCCATGTTGCCTTGTGGTGCATGAGAGCAGTATGACTTTCTGATATAGGTTGCAGAGGGCCTTCCTGGAGCTGTGTCTGGATAAACTGGTGTAATTGTGGTCTGACTGCTCTGTGTGTAGCCAGGGAGACAAACACTTTCACTCTCTTTTTCATGATGTTTTCCTGGCTTTCTCATGCTGGGAATTTTACATGGAGATACCTATCTCTCATCATGGTTTTGTGGTTTAACCCCAGTTGGCAACTTGGGATTATGTGTCACGCAGCTGGTTACCATGCAGCTGATCCCTCTCTCCCTCCCTCCTCTCCCCTCTCAGTGGGATGGGGAGGAAAATTGAACGTAAAAAGGTAAAACTCATGGGTTAAGAACAGTGTAATAACTACAATAAAATAAAATATAAACCCAGGAATAATAATAAAAAATAATTGTAATGAAAAAGAATATAAGAAAAATATAAGTAAAAGTCAAGAATAGACAAGTGATGTCCAGTGTAACTGCTCAGCACCCACTGACCAATGCTGGAGCAGTGATCCACCCATCCTTGCCAACTCCTCCAGTTTACACACTAGGCATGACAACCTGTGCTGTGGAATAGCATTTTGGCTAGTTGAGGGTCAGCTGTCCTGGCCATGCTCCCTCCTAGCTTCTTGTGCATCCGCTGCCTCCTCGCTGGCAGAGTCTGGGAAACTGAAAAGTCCTTCACTTGGGATAAGTGCTGTTTAGCAACAACTAAAACACCAGCGTGTCCTCTACATTATTCTCACACTAAAACCAAAACACAGCCCTGTACCAGCTGCTAAGAAGGAAATCAACTCTATTCCAGCTGAAATCAGGATGATGAGGCACAGAGCTGTGTTCACGGCAGTGCTGCTGGTAACACGTAAGTAAATCTGTGGCATTGGGAAAAACAGTATTAACTGAAGTTGATGTTTAATGGAAGAATCTGTGTGTGTTTTTGGCAAGGGAGGAAGGGAGACTTAGGAAGAAAGAATAAAATCTAAGTTGTCAGGGCTATTTCATACATACATTTCTTACTTGCTCTTGCAGACAGGAGCTGTGAAGGACCCTGTTTAAGGGCAATATCCATGTAAAACCAGAGTGACAGCTTTATGCCACCATCTCTCACAAACTCTAGGGCACAAATGAGCTCAGAGAAAAGCGATACAGGCTGCTCCAGCACTCAGGCTCTTTGTAGCTGACCAAATGATCCTTTGGTCTCACGAGAACTGTAGATTTTGATCTTTCTCCCAAGTTCACTGACCTCAGGAGGTCATTTATTTAGGACTTGGTCCCCAGCCAACTATAGAGGTATGGCTCAAAGCCATGGTCTCATCCCTCTTCTGCTACAGCCGGCTGCTGAAATGCGTGAGACAAACACCTTCAATATACCTGCTTAGAAGGGCTGTCATCTCTCCTACTGTGAGCATGCAAAGCATCTTCTTCCAGCTCAGCGTTTTATCTTGCTTGAACTGCATGATCAGAGAATTGCAGTTTGGATAAAGCCATATTTTCTTACCATAATTTTGTACCTTTTGCACTGGCATTTGCTTCTCCAGCAGTGATTAGGTTCCTCTTGCAGATCAGCCTTTTATTGCAGCATTCAAGGCCTTGTAGGGGAGTTGGGAGCATATCTGCTGACCAAACAACTGTGCAACAGCTATGTGCCCCATATGTGTCCTCTGTGGCAATGACAGTTCCCAAACTGGGCACCAAAACCCATGCTGGGGCTAATAGGTACTCTCAGGGTGTAAGGAAAGACACCCTGCAGCTCTCACACTCTTGCAAAGGTGCTGGCACAGCAGGGTTTGAGGTGCCCTCCTGGGGCACCTGGAGGTGCCTCCTCCTGCCTTCCTGGAGAAAAAGAATAAATATCAGGTGGCATTGAAGTTTCTGCTTTGTTTTGGTTCCAGCCTGAAATCGAGGATACATGCTGGTTTCACTAGTCTGCAGCCTATTCTGTATTTTCCATGTTGTCTTTTTTCCATCACTTGAGGTACTGCAGAGCTACTTGCTCTACTGGCATGTGGAATGCTGGTCTCCTCCTCTCCTGTGGTTAACTGGAGCCATCCATGATATTTCAGCACATGATATTCTGATATTCATGATATTCTGAACTGGGGGAGAATGGGATTAAAAAAACCCCAATCTGTGATTGAGAAATGGGACCCATAGGCATCTCTTACAGTTAAAAGCAGCAGCAGACAAGCCGGGCAGGCTCCCCTGCTTCCCGTGGGCTGGTGTTGAGGCTGATCCCATTCTCCCGTGGCGTGTCCTGGCTGGGACCAGCGAACCCGCACCAAACAAGCCCCGCAGCCTCTCCATGCCCCTCTTCCCATGGCCGGCCGCAGAGGACCGCTGCCCGATCTACTTCTAAAAGAAATTTATATCTATCTATCCACTTATTTATTTATTTATGTATTTATTTATTTATTCACCCCGCCACTCGTTTTCTGGGGTACGCCGAGGTGCGGTGCGGGGCCGGGCGGCTGCGCGGGGCAGGAGCGTGAGAGTGGGTGCTGCGCGGGGCAGGAGCGCGGGGGGCAGCACCTCGGGGGCGGGCGGGGCAGGGGCGCGGGTCAGCAGCAGGAGCGCGGGGACGGGCGCTGCGCGGGGCAGCAGCGCGGGAGCAGGAGCAGGAGCAGGAGCAGGAGCAGGAGCGCAGGGGCGGGCGGCTGCGCGCTGCCCCGGGCTGCGGCCGCCGGCGGCGGGGGGCGGTGACGTCACGCAGCCGCTCGCCAGCACAACGTTCCATTGAGGCGAGCGCGTGCTCCGGCGAGCACATGGGCAGCGGGGCCCGCGCCGCTCCGCGCCCCTCCGCGCCA